>JBBBDQ010000917.1:1747500-1955000 GCA_037127315.1 Ascarosepion bandense | reverse complement strand
TTATTTTAAAAATATAAGATGTGAAAAATTTTATTAACTTTTTGTTTTTGATAGGCAATATAATCATCAATTCTTAACTAAAAAAAAAAGACAACAGTTTTTTAAAAGATTTTTAAAATATCTTTAAAACTTTTAATTATTATTATAATAATAATAATAAAAAAAAGGAAAAAATTCTTTCAAAATTTTATTAGTAATCGAAAAAGTTTTTTTCTTCCGACTATAATGTCCTTAATTATTATTATTTATTCCAGCAATTAAAAGCTTATCAAATTAAATCATACCAGAGTTTTATTACCTTTTTTATTTTACTCTTCGGAGCAGAGTTTCAGATAATGCCAAATAATTTTGAATAAAAAAATAGATGATTTATATTCTCCGATGAGTTTTGCATTTAACCAATAAAAAAATAATTTGCAGAAATTAAAATTTATTAAAATTTCATGAATTTACTTGGAGTGGGGTAACAGAGTTTAAAAAAAAAATTTTTTTCTTCAATATTTTAAAAAAATAATAATTTCAAAAATAATTTTATTCATTTGTGAATGAGTACTGAAAGTTTCATTAAAATCGGACAATTATCTGATTTTTGTAAGAATCTCCCAAATTAATGTGTTTGTCACCGAAAAAGTGAGTTACGTAAAAATTACGTGATCAATTGTAAATAGTTGTAACGTTTTCTGCAAGGCTAAATCAAATCAAAACAAAATTTTCTGCCAAAATTCCGAACATGTTAAAAAGGATTAAAAAATTTTATAAAATAAATAAAAATTACTTTGATTTTTCCTCTTAATAATATTATAAACATTTTGATGGAAAAAGTTTGTTTTATTAAGTTTTGAACCTTTATCATTCATACTATGCTGGTTTTTTTGTGATGTAATGGAGGTACCTAGATAATACACTCTGATCCTGTATTTACGTATGATACTCTCCCCAATGTTGTTGGACATGATGTATAGTTAGTTTCAGTAATGGGGTCTCTCCACATACTTGTGGGCCAAGAGCAAAAATTACCCAGTTATTGTGACTTCAACTTTCTTTGTTTGGTGCCTTAAGGAAAATGCTGCAGACGGGCCTGGACTTCCTGAAATCAAGTCAGTCAGTTAAGTGCCATGCGTGATACATGCTTGGGCGATCATATCTCGAAAGAGACATTACAGACTGGGCAGAAGATTATCCCGCAGTAGGTTGCCATTGCTTTCTGCGGTAGATTGGTTGCCGACCAAGGCTATAGAACCCAATCTGTCCTGCTATTTAACCCATAACTGGAGGGAAGAGACGGATTAATACCTTTCCCAAGGGTATTTGCGTATAAGTGAATGCAAGGAATTCAACTGGAATTCGAACTCGGTTCCCTGATTTCTCGTTCTGAGCCAATATCCACTGTGCCACAATGCACTGAAACCAAGAGGCAATTCTTTATTGCTTTGCTTTGAACTGCTTCAAGACAAAAAAAACATGACACTGATGTCATGTCCTGTATTATGAGAACACTGTAAAGAAAGTTGAACAGAGACTAAACTTTTATTCTATATAGAAATGTATCTGCTTCTTCTTCTATGTGCCCTGTCCTTTCAGGATGTAGGCGATCATGGTTCTCCACGTCTCCTTATCCCTTGTGGCTCCTAGTATGTTTGTTCCCATTACTCCTGTCGGCCCCCATTCCGTCAACCACCTGATCAGGCCCTGCAAATATGTTATCCGCTGCCTTCCTCGTTGCGTGTTCCAGGAACTTCAGTTGTCTCTTCCTGATGCTCAGTATCAATTTCCTTTTTGTTGCCATTCTTTCCAACACCTCATCGTTGCTTGCATGCTCAGTCCACGATATCCGCAGCATTCTTCTGTAGAACCACATTTCCACTGCTTCCAGTTTTGTCCTCATTTTCGATGATATTGTCCAGCATTCGCTCCCATATTGAAGAACTGACATCACGTAGCAGTCCAGCACTCTTTTCTTTGTTTCCAGTGAGATTTACTTGTGTGTTAACAGTCATAAAAAAAAGCAAAATAATTGTATAAATTAGTTTCATATATTTTTATTTCTTTCTTTGTATATATAATTTTTTTTCTTCAGGTCAGGTTGGAAGAAAAACTGGACTGGAAAATGGGAAAAAGATGAACAAGCAGAGTTTGATTCTGATGAAGAACCACCAGATTTACCTTAACATATTTCCAGGTGATTTTGGGCAATAAGCTGAGTAAAGAGGTGAACCAAATATGTGAGCTTTGACCAGCAAAAAAAAAAAAAGGTTTAAAACTTCCAAACTTCACCACTAAATTAGCATACAATGGCCTAGTGGATATAATGGCATTTAAGCATTGACATCCTACCTGCCGGTCATGAGTTCCACTCCTGAGTCATGCAGTCAAATTTATATTCTCTGATTCAGTGGAGTAAGCAGAGGTGGCCTCAAAGCAGAATGAGAATAACTTACCTGTAGATTGAATAAAGGGTTTAGTTTGAAATTCCAAGAACTTTACAAAATACAACAGGTATCTGAAGAAGGCCAGAGTGTATCGTAGATGAAACGTGGTTATAAAAATGAATATAACAAGAAGTCAAATAAATAAACTTTTAAGGATTTTTTTCTTTTTGTTGTTATTTCTCAACACATTTCAAGAAGTAGACATTCTTCTATTTTATAAAGTCTTTGATGATCTATTTGAGTTGCTGAATATAAAAGTCTCTTTATATATTAGCTGCTTTATATAAGAATATACATCCTCCATTGATCCAGGCTTTGAATATAAAAGTCTCTTTCTATATTAGCTGCTTTATATTAGAATATACATCCTCCATTGATTCAGGCGTTGAATACAAAAGTCTCTTTATATATTAGCTGCTTTATATTAGAATATACATCCTCCATTGATCCAGGCTTTGAATATAAAAGTCTCTTTATATATTAGCTGCTTTATATTAGAATATACATCCTCCATTGATCCAGGCTTTGAATATAAAAGTCTCTTTATATATTAGCTGCTTTATATTAGAATATACATCCTCCATTGATCCAGGTTTTGAATATAAAAGTCTCTTTATATATTAGCTGCTTTATATTAGAATATACATCCTTCATTGATCCAGGCTTTGAATATTTTAAAAGTCTCTTTATATATTAGCTGCTTTATATTAGAATATACATCCTCCATTGATCCAGGTTTTGAATATAAAAGTCTCTTTATATATTAGCTGCTTTATATTAGAATATACATCCTCCATTGATCCAGGCTTTGAATATAAAAGTCTCTTTATATATTAGCTGCTTTATATTAGAATATACATCCTCCATTGATCCAGGTTTTGAATATAAAAGTCTCTTTATATATTAGCTGCTTTATATTAGAATATACATCCTCCATTGATCCAGGTTTTGAATATAAAAGTCTCTTTATATATTAGCTGCTTTATATTAGAATATACATCCTCCATTGATCCAGGTTTTGAATATAAAAGTCTCTTTATATATTAGCTGCTTTATATTAGAATATACATCCTTCATTGATCCAGGTTTTGAATATAAAAGTCTCTTTATATATTAGCTGCTTTATATTAGAATATACATCCTCCATTGATCCAGGTTTTGAATATAAAAGTCTCTTTATATATTAGCTGCTTTATATTAGAATATACATCCTCCATTGATCGAGGCTGGACCCATTTAAGTATTTATTTCCTAAGTTTTTTTTAGTCGTACTGGTTGCCAGCCAATGCTATAGAACCCAATCTCTCCTGTTATTTAACCCATAGTCCATCTCTTCCTTCCAGTTATGGGTTAAATAACAGGACAGATTGGGTTCTATAACCTTGGTCGGCAACCAGTCTAAAAAGCAATGGCAACCTACTGCGGGATAATCTTCTGCCCAGTCAGTCATGTCTCTTTTGTGTAGACTGATAAGGAAGTGAAACAGTTACCATATTTTGAGGCCTACTAAAGTTGCTCCAGTCTTGATTCAGATTTTCTTTAGACAGCCCAGAGAACACAAATTCTTTTTTGAGGTAAAACTTGATTTTCTCTTCCACTGACTTTCATTCATCACTATTTTTTTTTTTTTTTTCAATAGAAAAGGTCTGTTGTTTTAGTTGTAGAGCTAAAATATCTGTTTGGTATTATTTACAGAAATTAAGGAATATTATCATTATCAGTTTTTTCTTGGGACGTATATATTCTATTCAGATCAAAAGGGTTAAATTTCTTAAAATCTTTGTTTCCTGTGACCAAAGTAAAGAGAAGAAAACTCGTAAAATTCATCAATGAATCAAAATAAACGAAAGGGGAATAACTCTTAATCAAACACGTTAGACAAGTAAAATTCAGTATTTCATTTTTTTTTATTTTTTTTTTTTTTTTTAATCGTTTCATCCCGAGCAAGGCGGAAACGCCACTGATGTGCAGGGGGCTACATAAGTGTAAAATGATTAATTAGAAAAGAGTGAGGAGTACAAACTAGTTAGAAAGGAACAATAGAAAGCTGAGAAAGCAGGTGCGATGACAGATACATAGGTGGAGAGAAAGGGAAGGTTATACGGGGGTGGGGAGAGAGCTAGAGTTAGTAGATGAGTATTGACTTTGCATTTAAATTTCTGGAGGTTGTAGCCGTCAGGAAAGCAAGAATACGGGAGTGAGTTCCACAGGCGGGAAGTGCGAGAGAAGAAGCTGCAGGAGTAGAATTGTCGTCTGCATTTGGCTAACCTGACTGTGAATGGGTGGGACCCAGTTGCCAGTCTGGTTGCGCGAGTAAACACCTGTTGAGGAGGCATCAGTGACTTAAGTTCGTCTGAGCAGAAGCCACGAAAGTATTTATAGAACAGACAAAGGGAGGCCACATTTCGACAATGGGGAAGTGGCTGCAGTCGAGCCGCCAGATCAGTACCTATCACATTACAGACTCTCCTTTGGAGCCTGTCAAGAACACTGAGGAGAACGGCAGGGGCACCTGACCATAAATGGCAGCAGTACTCCATGCACGGACGGATGGTTGACTTGTATATATGCAGGATGGATTCAGGTGGAAAAAACATCCTGGATCGACATAGTGACCCAACCTTCTTAGCAGTAGATTTTGCTATGGATTCAATATAGTGGTTCCATTTGAGGTCTGAGGACAGGGTAAGTTCGAGGAGGCGTAGTGTATTACTCTCCAGGAGAATCGCTTGATCCATGCTTATGGGAGGCAGGAGAGGTTGCCTGTAATGGTTGACAGACAAGAGCTTGGTCTTAGATGAATTGAAGTTGACAAGCCACTTCTTGCCCCAGTTCACCACAGAGTGTAGATCCCGTTCAAGGTCAGCAGCGAGATTATGTCTGTCCGCCACGACAGGTTTCTTACTGGTGCGGGAGTATATTGTAGTGTCATCTGTGTAGATGCCTACTTGGGACGATCTCATCTGGGAGGTCGTTGATGAAAATAAGGAAGAGCGTCGGGCCCAGGATAGAGCCCTGTGGGACACCAGCATTCGTGCTGTAGGACGAAGAGGCACACCCATTCAGAACGACCTTCATTTTGTGGTTATTTAAGAAAGATTGGATTAGGTCAAGCAGGCAACTGGTAATACCATAACCACGTAGTTTGCATAGGAGGCCAGAGTGCCAAACCCTTGGAGATGTCCAGAGCAGCCGTGCGAGCCTCGTCAGACTCATCAAGGGCCTGTAGCATGTACTCTGTTATGGTTGTTAGCAGGTCGGCCGTGAACCTGGCAAAGTGGAATCCATATTGCCTGTCGGAGAAGAGTTTGTGGGCGGTGAGATGATGAACTATTTCAGCATTGATTATTTTGCTTAGACTTTGAATTAAATGTATTGATCAATAATACCATGAAACTTTTAATCGATCACAAATAAGTATTGTGAACATTTATTTAATAATAATATTGTTCTAGTTATGTATTGAGCACACTTAGTGCAAAAATTCTACTTACATAACTTAATATATATCAATAAGTGTTTTTATATATATATATATATATATACATATATATGAAATGATTTGTTTGAACATTATTTTTGATTGATACTCATAATTAAGTAGATATTCTGTTTATAATCAAACAGTATTATATATTTATTTCTACCGGCCTGATTATTTATAAATTTTTGTTACAAAAATGTGTATCATTTGGCAGGATTTGAACCTGCGACCTCTATCCACATAGGGGAAGCCACCATGTGATCTGGCACATCTTAGACCTCTCGACGACAAATGACAATCAGTCTAAATAAAGTCAAATTAAGTCTATAACACAATTTTCAAATTCATCGTAATAACCATCTTTGCTCTGAAATGTATCGTAATGTCAATAAATGTAAACGTTACGAAAATTAATGAAGATTAAGAAAATAAATATATAATACTATTTGATTATAAACGGAATATTTGCTTAAATATGAGTATCGATCAAAAATAATATTCAAACAAATCATTTCAATTGTCAATTGTTTATAACCATTTTCACTGATCTTTGTAATATATATATATATGTATATAATATATATATATATATATATATATATATATATATATATAAAGTGTAAATTGGAGTCAACACTCAGAGGTGGCAGTCTGTTTCATGCTAAATGAAATTTACTTAGTTTATTTACTTATTTGAATTAATTTATTTTACTTGCTTTTTATTTTCATTTATTCTTGTTTGTTTTCAGTTTTCAATTTTTTATGTTTAGTAAAAATTTGTTTTTGTGTCTAGATTTTGAGATGAGTTTTGATTATTTAGTTCGATTATTTGTTTGGTCTGGGAAGGTAATTAAAGTTATTTTTTCCACCAGGCAGAGTTTGCAGTTTTTGGATTGATTGTTTTTCCTTATTTTCCATAATATTTTTGTATTTGTTTTTAATCTCCCAGAGATTAAAAAAAAAATTCAAAGTGTAATGTCAACCGGTCTATGTGCGCTCTCCACTTAGGATGAAAGCATTGCTTCTGAGCACTTCAACCTGGGATCTGTGTGTGTGTGTGTTTTTATATATATATATATATATTTTCTAAACATATACTGTTAAATATAAGAGACAATGAATGTCTATTATGTCTAATCATGAGCCATTCTAAACGGCGTATTTTGGCTTTAATTTCAGTTGAAAATAAAGAAATAAAAAATTATCCAAATGTTGGAGAAATTTTGTCTTTATTTTCAACTGAAATTAAAGCCAAAATACGACATTTAGAACGGCTCATGATTAGACATAATAGACATTCATTGTCTCTTATATTTAACAGCAGATGTTTAGAAAATTATTTGCTGCCTTGATACACTAAATATATATATATATATATATATATATACATATATATACACAAATAGATTTTTTTTACAAAAAAACTCAGGAGTTGAAAAGTGATAAGATTTTAGTTCATTTATCAATTTGAAATTGTTTTTATTATATAAATAATAACGGATTGTGTTTTGACAGAAAAAAAAGGGGTCAACCAGAACATTTCTGGGAGGTAGCATAAGTAGTCTTTGTAATTTGCATTAATTTTCAAGAAAGAGCATTCTTCATCTATGTAGCTGTGTCCGTTTAGGACGTGGGTAATCATGACTCTCTATAATTTTCTGTAACTTTACTAAGTTGGCCTTTTTGCTATCTCTCCTAATCCCTGTTCTGCCAACCATTTACACAAGCTCATTAGGTAGGTTATTTGCTGCTTTTCTCTGTCTCTCTTGCCTTCAATATGTCCTGTGAGTGCAAAATTTTCTAAGCTCCCTTTCCTTGTAAGAAATTTCAATTGCCTCCTTTTAATGTTAAGTATAGTGTAAGTGTTTTTTTTTCATTGATCACATGTTCAGTCCATAGTATCCATCTGGAAAACTATATTTCTGTAATCTCAAGTCTCTATTTTTGTCTGTGATCATATTGTCCTGCATTCACTGTCATTACAGGAAGACTGATAGTTATAAATAGAATTTCATGTCTACTTGTCATTACTCAGTTTATTACATTACATCCACTCATCAGGAGATTTAATTTCATATATACTGGGTGTGTAAAAAAAAAACAACAAATACACACTATGACAGTGTATAGCTCAAGACAACTGGCTTTCTCTTCAGAAAGACATGTTAGTATTACTAATGTCATCCAGGCTTAGCTTTGAATGAAGTAAATTAATCCTGAAATTCTACAGTATTGGAAGTTTGTGTTGTTAGCAATGTCTGGATCATGATAGACATTCATTTGAAAACATGCAATGACAAAATCTTAAGAGCATGCATTTATAATACACTAGCAGTAAAGCCTGGCGTTGCTCGGGTGTAACGAAAGCTTTAAAACTAATCCATGGTCCTGGAGCTCAGACTCTTTGGACGTTGGCACGAAAGACTAAAAAGCAATAGTTGTTTCCAGTTAAAGCAAAACCGTAGACTGAAAGAAAAATGAATGGATGTAAGTCAAATTTTGATTTCCTGGTATCGATATCAAATTTTCTGCACTACAATAAGAACTGCAACCTTGAAACTTCTGAATATCGTTTCTTATGTCTTTGTCTGTGAGTGTATCAAATTTGATTAAAATTGGACCACTCCTTCTATAACCCGATTTTTTCGATTATCGATATTTATTGGAGGTACCTCAACACAAAACCTAGCTAAGAACACTTGCAGACGCTTATAGTACAACTGTATAAATTTTCAAGAAAATCGGTTCAGCCGTTTCGGAGTCTATAGGTAACGGATACACACACAAAGTTTCATTTATAAATAAATTGAGATACTGCCTTCATATGTATTATTTAAATTAGATATAGTTGGTTGAGTTATTGAGAAAACTTCAAAATGTGTACAAAATACTTTTCAGACATAAGACTTAAATGTTTTAACTAACAGAATCTTTCAAAAATCTAACCCTTTTACATATATATATATATATATAACTGTCATATCACGTTGAATAGTCCGGTTCTCACTCAATCACCGAAGTTAAGCAATGTTGAGCCTGGTCAGTACTTAGATGGGTGACCGCTTGGGAATACCAGGTGCTGTAAGCGTTATTGACGGATGTGCGTTGGGGTGCAGTGGATATTGGCTCAGAGGGGGAAATCGGTGAGCTGAGTTTCAATTTCAGTTGAACACTTTGCATTCACTTATGCACTGGTACCCTTGGGAAAGGTATTAATCTGTCCCTTCCCTCCAGTCATGAGTTAAATAACTGAGGTCTGTTGTTCATGCAATCTGTGGCAGACTTCGGCACCAATTGTTTGTTATCAGCAGTTCCAAAAAAGTGTGGATGGTGCTACACGAGCCTTCACCACTTTAAACAATTCTTTGTATGGTAGTCTTTGTTAGACACTCATACGTCGAAATCGACGGGAGAGTCCATAATAACTATATATATAAACAAATATTACAAAATTGATATATTATTTTAAAAACAAGGAATTTATTGTTAGTCTTTAAAGCCCTTTCGTCCGACATCTCATCAGGAGAAAAATCGTTGGAAAATGTATTAAACAAAAATGGAAACAAAAATGCAGGAAACATGATAAAATAAAGATACATATAAATATTTATACTGATAACGATATATCTCTATAGCATTACAGAAATCTTCTCTCTGCCAGCAGAAGGATTTTGTAAAGTCTCTAAATTTGTTGGGGGAAATTTTATTTTAACTGTCCCTAGCTAATTATTTACATGTGAATCCCCCCCCACTCGTTATAAGTATATATATTTATATGTATATTTATTTTATTGTGTTTCCCTCTTTTTTTTTTTGCTCTTCATTTTTGTTGTTACTGTTCTTGTCATTTAATTCATTTTCCAACAATTTTTCTCTTGATGAGATGCTAGACAAAAGGGCCTTAGAGACTAACAATGGTAAATTTTCGTTTTAGGTACCAATGGCTTTTCCCCACTTCAAATTTATCCAAAATAGCATTATCTCTGTGCAAATGTATCTGCTGAACTCAGATCAAGTGTTAGTTACTGAAGAAACTTACCTTATTTTATCTAAATGTCCATAAAAACAAAAAACTATATCTCGCACTTTTTCTCTCCCGTAACTCTGCAGAATGACGTTCTACGTAGGCAGCAATTTTGGTCGAATTTCGTCCTTTACTGAAACTTCCGGCGATGTACTTCCTGTTTTGAGAGCAATAAGCGTAGAAATACAATAGTGCATTACTTTAATTCCCAGAAGTACATTGCCAGAAATATCAGTAAATGAAGAAAAATCAACAAAAAATCTGCCAAAATTCGATCACATGCGCAGTCCGTCATTCTGCAGTTAATTACATGACTTCGTGAGAGTTACGGGAGAGAAAAAGTGCAAGATATAGTTCGTTTTTTTTGTGGACCTTTAGATAAAAAAGGTAAGTTTTTTTCAATAACTAACACTTGATTTGAGTTCAGCATATACATTTGCACAGAGATGATGCTATTTTGGATAAATTTGAAGGGGAAAAGCGACAGGATTTAAAACAAAAATTTACCCTAACAATTGCTTGTTTTTAAAATTATATATATATATATGCTCTCATTACGATTGAGCTCTCTAGAGAAGAAAATTTTAAAAATGGTTTCCACTTCTGCGATATATGAATTACTTTTCAGAAATGAATTGAGTTCTTTCAATGACTTGCGTGTGTATACACTGCTTATATACAACACATAAACATTTCCCTTCTCTGATTCCATGTGCCTATGGCTTAGGGGGTAGCGACTCCGACTAACACCAAATCGGTTGAGTTTCGATCTCAGCCAGAAGCAAATGGATGTGTCTAGCCACACTGATGAGCTGTGATACTGCAAAACAAGCTTGGATGTGGATGACTAACATATATATATATATATATATATATATATATATATATATATATATATCACACACATACAGGGTGTTCCCAAAGAAATGTACTCCCTTTTTACTTTCTATAACTACTTGATTTTTTTTCTTTTTCCAGTTTCACACATTCACTATTAGCACTTAATCTTGTATTCAAGTCAATAAACACTCATTTACAAAGCAAGTATATTTTTTGGGACACTCTCTCTCTCTCTATATATATATATATATATTTATATAAGAAAGAGATCAGCTGCTAATCTGTTCATTAGCAAAAAATTGTGAAAGAGGAAAATGAGAAAGAAAGAGCAAGTTAAAATTTTGAGTAAAATGAAAGAAAAGCAAATTGGAACTTATTCCTTCCTTGAGCTTTAGATAAAAGTTTTTTTTTCTTTTGGAACATGATACACACTTAACATAAGAAAACAGGTACGTAAATAGTATCATGTTAGTATTTCATGTCAGAGCAATGAAAACTGATGTTCTGATATTTTTTTTTGTTTTGTTTAATATCAATCTTCTTATGTGGCAGTGAATGTTGAACAATCCTCCCAATGTTGAGATAAAAAACTGAAGGCAGCAGGAATATGGCCCTCCAGGAGGACACTGAAAACTCTATAGACAGAGCGCTAGTAAGTAACAAGAAAGTCTTAAAGAAAATGATAACAGAACACTTCTATTCAAAATCAGGAAGAGACAGCTGAAATGTTTTGGACATGGAGGGCATATCGAGGTCACGATAGGTAGGTAAGTGGCTCACTGCTCTCCCCCCTCCCAATGAGTTTGCATAAAGGGATGGTGTAAAGTGGTGGTGCTTAGAAAAGTGAGAAAAATTACTAAGAACCAGTTGTGGTGAGAAAGTTGTGGCGAGCCATGATCACTTGTTCTGAAAGGAAAATGAAAGAAGTGTTCAATACCATCCATTCCAAGCTGAACATATCACAAATCTGAACAACAAAGATTCCTTGGACATGCTTCATTTCTTTTCTTTTTTTTTTTTTTTTTTTTTTTAATCGAGCAAGGCATTTCACTGCCACTATTGCACAGGGGGTTACATAGAGGGGAAAGTGGTGAGAAAGGATGGTTAGACATAGGAAATGTCAGAAGGAGGATGATAGACGGGTAAGGATACCGAGAATGAGGGTTGGGTAGATGGTGAGTGTGTTGGGAGAATAGATGCAAGTTAGTGGGATAGGAGGTGTCTGTTGTCCTTACATTTAAACTCTTGGAGATTGTAGCTTTTTCCTAGAAAATCCAAGAAATTCAAATTTTTTTCCACTGGAAACCCTTAAATTTTTTTTTATATACAATGATTTATTTGTCTTTGGTCTTTAAATCATTCCAATAAAATTTGAGTGGAAATTAGGGAACTAATATGTAAGAGAAGAGATACTGGTTCAAAGATTGTTGGATGGAGCAGATGCTTCAGGAAGGCTGAAGAATGAATTGGGCAAAAATGTTGTGAGATAAAAAGAACAAATAATTTCTGAAAGAATGGCTCAAGTTAAATGAAAATAAACAAAGCAAAACAGGAATGTGAAGAGAGTTTATTCTTCAGTTGAAAAATGCAATTTGACAATTCAAATCAAACATTTGCAGATTAATGCTTTTAACAAGATTTGATCAAATGTAAAAAAAACAAACATGCATACACACACTCATCAATATAAATACATACACACATAGAGTAGTAATAGTAAACTACGATCAAATATTTATTCAAATTGATTCCTAGGAAAAAAGATTTATTTACTTTCTGTTTATGAAATTGTTTTGCTAGACACGCACATATATAACTAAAGATATTGAGTCAGCCACTTGTTTAAGATTTGTTCTAGCTTAAAAAAAAAAAATCATTAACTAACTCATCTGAAAGCAGAGATTTTACAAGTCAATTGAATAGCTGAAATCAGATTTTGGCTTTGTTCTGAGGCGTTCAAAAGATGTCTCCACTGCCTTTTTGATTTTTCTCTTGACAAAATATCACTGAACAAATCGTGCTTGGCAAAGATAAATTAGTAACGATTAATCTTACTGGACTGGATTTAATAACAGATTAGCAGCCTTGGCAAAACTTTTCCCTATTATAAATTTTTAAAGTGAGATTCAGAGGTTCCTGTAGAGAAAAACAAACTTTGAAGTAAAAAGAAGTTTAAAAAAAAATGAACGAAATGTAAACAAAAAATCTTAAAATATTTTGTGTTAAATAAATTATTGACCTGACAACAGGAGAAATTTTCTTTTCTTGTCCATATTCACTAAACATGAAGACGGGAGATGAAAAAAAGAGTAGAACCCTAAGTTTTTATTGCACAAAAATAATCTTGATGGCTTTCATGTTTTGTTTAATATTTTAGTTTTTATCCTTTGTTTAAAAAAAAAAAAAGGGGTGGGGATAAACTTTTTAGACTCAATAAAAATCCCACCCAAAACAGGAAAAAGTCCGATTGGGCAGCTGGAATGATAGTAAAACAAATAGATTCAATAAGTATAATAATTTATCGACTTTTATAACATTTTGCTAATACTAATAATAGACTTTAATCAGGTTCAATAATATCTTTTATTCAGAGATACTCTTCTGTCTTGATGAGGAAAAAAGTTGTAAAATGTTATAAAGCATTTTGAAAAGCTAATCAAAATGCTTGCCCATAAAGATTTTTATTTGAGGATAAATTATTGTTGGCATTCAAACTAATTTCTTCATCTTTGTTGTAACCACCATCATATTTCAGCCATTGCCTTATTTAATTTATGGGAGCTGTTCCACTCCCCATGTCTGGGAAGAACTCATCTTGTTATTACTCAGATCAAGAGACACCTGAAGAAAGGCATGATGGCTGAAATGTTATAGTAACAATGAAAATGAGGATATTAGTTTAAATCTAAATAATAACACCTCATCCCAGAAATTCAGAGGTAAAATTAATTTTCTAAGTAAACTTACATTTCTTTAAAATTAAATATCACTTTAAAGGAGTGAAAAGTAAGGAATGCATTTCTGAGACTTTGAAGTGGCAGGAAGAAAGAAAAATTGAAAGTTACAGATAACATTTGATTAAAAGGTTTTGTTTTGAAAAAAGTCAATTTATTCTATTTTATTTTATTTTTTTTTTAGTAAAAGCTTTTCTAATCCGCAAAATACTATTTTTCCTTCAATCATCATGAGCCAATGTCTGCCGTTGTAGATAACCGCAGTTGGTACATCATACATATATTCTATATGCAAAACAATTTCTCAAGTGTTGTTCAGCTAAATTTGCTGCTGAATATGGAACAATTTAATGCTACCAACAAAGATAAGTTCAGATTACAGAGAAGATTATCACAATATCAAATTCTCAATTCAATCAACTTTTGCTTTTTATTTTTGGTGTTGGCGGGAGGTTACGAATGCTGATTACTGGCAAAGCTTCTTTTATTTCTATATAAAGAAATTAGGACTGGTCCACTCTAGTGACAAGAAAATAGTTGTCTATTTCCAGTTAGCACCTGGAATCAGAAAAAGTCTGAGTTTTGAAGGTCGCTTTTCAAAGTGAGAAGACACTGCCTGCTTGAATGTTTGCTGCAACTCATGTTTCCACCTCTTAACCAGGCTAAACTTTGTTAATATCTATTTATCTATGTCTGTTCATATTTATCTCTGTGTCTTCATATCTAACTTGATTCACGTCTATGTAACTTACTTTCTTGTCCGTGTGTTAGTGATTGTCATTGTGAATAAAAAAGACATTGTTTTTAAGTTATGCACATAAAAGTCTGTGCTTCAAAGGGAACACTTCTTTCTCCAAGTTTAAGCATCTGCTGTGTTATTCGTTGGCATAAAAAATTGAATTTATAAAATATCAAATTTTGCAATCATTTGTATTGAATATTTTGTTTGCTAGCAAATGATTAGGTTTGCAATTCTGATTAGTGTTTCTTTTGTCAAAAAAGCTGTAAATATTTTATCTAAAAGAAAAGCTGACAGAACAACAGTAATTGTCCATCAGTTTTTTAGGAAGCCAAAATGATTGATTGAGAAGAGCAGCTGCCAGCAGTGAAAAGAACTGCTAGGGGAACTTCACCCCAAGAGGAAGGACTCTAAGGGAAATTTTCAAGTGGAAGGACTCTAAGGGAAATTTCCTCCTAAAGAAGGGATGAGGAAATGTAAGAGGAATTTATTCAAGGCCTTTAATAAAAAGGATGCCAGATCATGTTAGAAACAAAAACACTTTGAAAACCGTAGTAATAACACGAAATGAGGGATGGAGTTACAGATCAGGATTCAAATAAGGGGACACAGGGGAGGTAAATTTCATGCAGGGAACTGTTATCTCGTAACTCCAAAGTAGCTGATGTTCAACATATTCTCTTCTCATCAGATTGCTATGAGCAAAAATAATACAGACTTTTAACAAATTTCTGATGAACGATAATAAAGGGAGGTAACTTTGAATCATGGTGAGGTGCTTTTGACGAATTTTTTTTTTTTTTAATCTACAAAATAGGACAACTCCCTTTAAATGTCTTTGATATATATTTTAATTCTCACTTTTTAATTCAAACTTTGAGGTCTCCCAAAACAGTTATTTTCTAATAAATTTCTAACAAAAATTGGCAACTTTTTGGGTCACTTGAATAGTGACCGTGGGTGCAAGTTAATGAAGCCGGAGACAGCTTGCTGATATTAATGCAAATCTTTATAAAAATTGGTTTTCATATAAATTTTATATAAACTGTGTTAGGCACTGAGTAAGGGTTTATATAAAAAAAAAAAAATGGTATTCGAAATCACAGTAATTGGTGAGTTGATATGAATGCTTCGTACAGAAAAATAAAACCTGCACATCATTGCAAATCTCATAATTTAATCCCTTCTATAAGAAACAACTGAGACCAGCTCAGTTTTCCAAGAAGGTAATGCTGAAATGTTCCCAGACCAACCAAGAAATAATTCCAAAAGAAATACTGATATTGGTCATTTGTTTAGATTTTGGGAAGCGGGTTGGGCCGAGAACTTTTCAGCACCGCTTTGTATATCCATGTTAAATGAAGTTTAAAAAAATAGAAAAAAAATATGATTCAAATTGGGATAGGGACACAGTCAATTTTCAGACTTAATGTTGTTGCATTCAGTTATAAATATAGAGAAATTAACAGGCAGGAATTTTATTCCAGACCAGAACGTTGCTGATAATATTTCTAAATATATTGTTCTTTTCTTTATCTCAAATCTTTTTTTTTTTTTTTTTCATCGTCAACCTCAAAAAAAACAAATTATTATTTAGGGTAAACACATTGATTTTTTTAAAAAGCCTGTATCTTCATCGTGTGACATCACAAAATTCCTGTTTGATGTTTGCTAATAAGAAATCTTGTTACAGCTGTAGCTTGATTTGTAGTCTGTGCCTAAAAACAAATTTTTTGGCAAAGGTGGGTGCTGCTGCTATCATTGCCAATAGTAATAGCAGCTATTCAACATGATTTGTACAAAGTTTCACTCAACAATAACAAGAGAAACAAGAATAAAATAAGTTGGCCTTTTTAAAAAAAAAAAAAAAAAGAAAGAAAGAAAAAAAGGCCCAAATGACAACATTCAAGCAAGGAGGAAGAAGAAGCAAATGCTGTGTTCGAAATATGCATGTTGTTTAGTTTGTGAATTTTTGCTTTTGTGCTACTTTGTATTTTTTTTATCAGTTATAAGGCAGTCACATGATCCTTGCTGTTCACTTTCTTCATTGAAAATTCACCTTTCAGGAGAGCCTGTTTAGCCTCAAATTCTTGCTTTAGTTTACTTTCTGCCTAGAACACAAGAGAGAAGAGGAGCAACAGATTATTCAGGACCATTCCTCTTTCACCTTCTTCAGTTTTGCATCAATCTCTTCCTTTAATTTATTCTCCGCCTACAAACAAGATGACAGAACACGGTTAGTATACAAGCACAACACAATCATTCAAGCTCATTGGTCAACAGAGATTTCTTCGGAACCACCACCACAATTATTTTGTTAACCATGTAAGTGTTTTATGTATCTGCATATTTAATTTGCAATTTTAAGTTCATAATCTTTAAACATTATGAAAGTCTATCATTAAGCTGAAGGTTTCTTTCTAAATCAGTCAGTTAAGTTGGGCAATTATGTCTCTTTTGAGACATCACTGACTGGGCAGAAGATTTTTCTGCAGTAGGTTACCATTTCTGCAGTAGACTGGTTGCCAACCAAGGCTATAATAGGTGAAGAGAGAAGAGATAGATTAATATCATTCCCAAGGTTATTTGCACGTAAGTGAATGCAACGAATTCAACTGGAATTCGAACTTGTCGCTTTGATTTTTTTTTTTGTTCTGAGCCAATATCCACTGCACAATAACGCACATCTTCTTTGTTAAATACAAAACTAAATGGCATCTGATAAAATTAATTGGACAGATTCTATTTTTAAAATACCGGAGAGTAATACACTACGCCTCCTCGGACTTACCCTGTCCTCAGACCTCAAATGGAACCACTATATTGAATCCATAGCAAAATCTACTGCTAAGAAGGTTGGGTCACTATGTCAATCCAGGATGTTTTTTCCACCTGAATCCATCCTGCATATATACAAGTCAACCATCCATCCGTGCATGGAGTACTGCTGCCATTTATGGTCAGGTGCCCCTGCCGTTCTCCTCAGTGTTCTTGACAGGCTCGACTGCAGCCACTTCTCCATTGTCGAAATGTGGCCTCCCTTTGTCTGTTCTATAAATACTTTCGTGGCTTCTGCTCAGACGAACTTAAGTCACTGATGCCTCCTCAACAGGTGTTTACTCGCGCAACCAGACCGGCAACTGGGTCCCACCCATTCACAGTCAGGTTAGCCAAATGCAGACGACAATTCTACTCCTGCAGCTTCTTCTCTCACACTTCCCGCCTGTGGAACTCGCTCCCGTATTCTTGCTTTCCTGACAGCTACAACCACCAGAAATTTAAATGCAAAGTCAATACTCATCTACTAACCACTGGACTCTAGCTCTCTCCCCTCCCCTGTATAACCTTCCCTTTCTCTCCGCCTATGTATCTGTCATCGCACCTGCTTTCTCAGCTTTCTATTGTTCCTTTCTAACTAGCTTGTACTCCTCACTCTTTTCTAATTAATCTTTTTACATTTATGTAGACCCCTGCACATCAGTGGCGTTTCCGCCTTGCTCGGGGTGAAATGATTAAATATATATATATATATATATATATATATATATATATATATATTTTTGTTTTGTTTTTAGAATAATTCTGTCTTTATATTTTATCTTTACCATTTCTGCTATTTTTTAAAATAATCTTATTTAAATAAATCATTCAGTATTTATCTGGCAAACTTTCACCTTCATGCTCACAGAAAAAATAGAGTGACAAACGAAGGTCCCTCCCACCTTGACACTGCTATTATCCTAACTACCTTCAGTCTGTGACAATTAGAATTGTAATTAAACCTGATAAAAGTGAATTTATACATTTTTTTCTTGTTCTTGAGAATTTACAACAAAAATATTAACTTATTTATTTCCAAGAATACTTTTCATATTTACAACATTCTAAAAACTAAAACAAATGTAATCTTTATCATTTAGCAATTTTTAAAAATATGAATTTTTTCATAAAATTATAAACATTTACTAAATTATTAAAATATGTGAACCTTATTTACCATTTTATAAAGTTTGAATTGATTGGCAATTAACAAAACATCAAGTTTGCCCTATATCACATATATATATATATATATATATATATTTCTTTTTTAAATAATCCCATCTTCATCTTCTATTAATGAGTGTTGTGTACCTTCACAACTTCATATCCATTTTGGCCCTTAGCAGGTTTTTCTTTTTGGTTAAAGCTTTTTCCTCTTGTTCCACCATCCATTCACATAAAATAAGTAGTTTGTGAGCATCCCCTATCTATCCCAAGAGTGTTAAGTTCTCCAAGCTCTCCTGATTCTTAGTAGAAGTGTTTTTTCTATTGCCATTTCCTTTAAAACCTTTTTGTTGCATACTCGCTCTGTCCTGTGGGGGCTAAGTTTTCCAGGCCTGCCTTCCTTTCCTTCAATTTGTGTCGAAGCAATTTCAGCTGCGTTTTTCTGATTCTGAGTAGATGTGTTCTCTCTGTTGCCATTTTCTTCAAGATATTTTTTTTTCCCCACTATTTACATTAATCGGACTATTGTCCTCATCTTTGTTGCCATTTGTATGACGTTTTGGCTGTTGTACGCTCTAGCCTTCTTCAGGTGCTAGGAATTTCAAACTGAACCCTTTATTACGATCACCGGGGTATATCATTCTCATTCCTTTGTGCGAAGCCTCTTTGGTAGTCATAAGTTATCTCCCTCTAACCCAACTCTAAGTTCACCACTGCTGTAGTCTCGTATTGAACTCACAACCCTTTGGGTCAAGTCACTGGAACTAACCAATGTCTCTATCCACTGGGTTTAAGAACAAGTGAATTTCTGGGACTTATAAACCTAATGTTATGTAACCGTTTTTTATCAGAGCTCATATTGCAATTTTTGGCACTCTGTTTTACGGGTTCCCATATTGTATTCATCTCTATGCTTGGTTGGCTTATGAGATTGTCCAGCATTCACTACCACAAATCAAGCTCACTTTTCTTTGTTTATAACAATTTTTTTCTATTTCACAGCACATTGCTGATCATTTCATATGGTTCTTTCATTAATTCAATGCATATCGCATTTTCCATCTTTTGTTAAAACACTTCATGTATCTTTAAACTTCTGTACTTGTTTAATGTGGATATCTTGAATTCATAACTCGTGTCTTGTGTTTGTTGTTTTTTCACTTGCTGATGACTTTACAATTTTTTTGCATTTGATAATTCACCTTTTTTTTCTTAATTTCTTCTACTATTTTGGCTGGTCTTGTAGTTTTCTTTCCAAGTCAATAATCAACACTATCATCTGCATATCTTAGATTGTTAAAATTACACCTGCCAATAATAATTCCTACCAGGGTCTCCAGTTCCCTTAGGATAATGTTGCTGTAGAGGTTTGAATAAATCTGGGGAGAAAACACATCCTTGTCTCATGCTCCTTTCTATTTTTATGTAGAGACTTAATTCAGTTTCTATCCATATTGCAGGTTGTTTGCTTTCAGTATAAATTCTGGATTATTCTAACATCTTTTCCAAATAGATCTAGTTTTCCCCAGTAGTTAAAATATATCCTTGTATCATACTTTGTTAAATGATTTTGCATCATCTATAGCATAAGTGCACAACCTTCTGCATATGTATTGCTTTTTGATTTCTTTTTTAATTAATTCTGGATTCATTTTCTTTATTTTAATAATTCTGGATTCCTTATACTTTTTTTTTAATAATTCTAGATTCAGAAGTTTTCTATATTTTTAAAAATTCTCCAAGTAATTAGAAAAATATCTGTTTAACGATAAAAGCTTCAATTCTGATGCAAAATTTATAACTTTGATATTTTTATTCCATTTATTAAGACTAGTATCTTCATGCTAATTGTTTTGGTCACTGTGTTTCAATTGATGCATTCCTTGGCTTTTAAAAGGTAATTAATCTTGTTTCTACTTCATTTCCAAATGGTTTTAAAGAATGAAAATGTTATATAACTTTAAATAACTGATTCATTATTAATTAATGATTGTTAATTTGTTGGGCTAATATCAATCCTAATAAAAATTTACCAGGTTTTAATGGGTCAGATGACTGATATAGCTAATCAGAAGCTTTCTATTAGCAGCAGGAGACAGATTTTTCTTTTGCCTGAGAAAAAACAAGCGTCAGTGCGACCTGATCAGTCTTGAAGAAAGGAAGTTTGTTCCCCAGAGATTGGTAATCGACATATAGTGGATAGTAAGTAGCATTTTTGTATCTTAATATGTACTCAAGCATTAACCTGTAATTAGTATCGCATTTTATTATTTTGTACATTTTCCAGAGCTAATAAATTTCTTTTATTCCCAGTTTTACCAGCAATAATTTGTGGTGATATCGACCGAGCAAAAGTGTGGGACTGGATGTTTGCACTATCACGACCAAAAAGCAAATGACCAAAACTCGTCGGTGCGCATCCGGCTTCGCACAGATGTTCCAGTTGAAAACTAAAAATTAATTAAATATTAAATTCCAGTTTGTGAGCCTACGCGAATTTTATTTATCGACCAATGGGAAGCCCAGAATCAAATATGGATATGAATTCCCAAATGATCTGCTGCGATTCAAAAAGTCGAAATAAAAAGCCGATAAAGAAAGCATCGCCAGACAGACAGACCCACACGGACTGACTCGAGAGAGGGGAGTGTAATCAGTATCCCCCTTGACCTACATCAAGCGGCTTACTATGCTAGCCTCCCTTACCCCTCTCATCTTATCTTTCACTGTCTCAAAACTACTTACTGACCTAAGGAGCGAATACATCAGACATTCCTTACTTACAACACTCCCACATTCCTAAGCATTAGTTCTCTTTTCAGCATTTTGTTGCCATGAATATTTTAACGTCTGTTGGACCTATACTTCAAGTATTACTTTAATTGTAAAAACCTTAATTGATATGTGCATATATAAAATGTTATTTTTCAATTCAATTTGCTTTTCTTGATTTATAAATCATTGTATGACTTATAGTGGGCTATCTATAGCGAGGCCAAATTTCGTTAATCTGCAACAATATACAACTACCCTTCACTAGAACGGACTCCCCACTATAAACTGGAAAAGAATGGATGACCCACTATAACTTCATAACATTGCAATCGTCGCATAATCCCTTATGGGACCCTTGCATGACCCTTATTCAAGGAGCTGTTTTTTGGTCAAAAACTAATAGAAATCTTGCTTAAGTTATATCTACATCTTTGTGATTTAGAGTTGTCATTCTTCTAGACTGGTTGCCAACCATGGCTAGAGAACCTAGTCTGCCTTGATATTTAACCAATAGTATGAGGGAGAAGAGATGGGATTCATATATTTCCTAAGGGTATTTTTTTAGCATTCACTTAACTCACTGATTTCTCATTCTAAACCACTATCCATTACACTACCTCCACATCCAAGGGTAAGCATTGTTCTACAATTATTTCAATGGGGGTGGTATTTTCAAGGCCAACTCACCCATTAAATTGATCAGAAGAAACTCATTCCTATCATTCCTTTAAATGTAAGTGAAGAAACGTTCACTCGCAAAGAGATAAGACTATTTCTGGATTGAAACAAAAGATATAAGCAGTTGGAGTAAAGAAGCATTGTTGAAAGTAGAAACTCAGTATTTACTAAATATTTTTAGTAAATTTAGGACAGATTCATTTACTGAATCAAGTCATCAAATTTTTTTTTTAAAGTAAGAAATATTTTTGACAATTTTTTTTTGATGGTTTTCTGAAAAAATAAAAGTTGACAATGAGCTTTAACATCCAGTGCAGTGTCATGCCAGGTTTGAAGAGGATAAGTTGGCGGAATCTTGTGAAAAAGATGCTAAATGAAGCGGAGTTGAAAGAAAAAGACAAGGGGAAAAGAAGAATTTTGAGAAAATCAATACCTTGCAAGTTGTGAATTGTGGTTTTGCACGATTCTTTTAATATACCTTTTCTTTTAATATACATGAAGGTAACTTATACAAAGTAAATAATATTTTCAAATGCAATATTTCAAATGCAATATAATACATTTCATTAAAAATGAAACAAGGATTTTTTTTCTTTATATTTTAACTTTTTTACTTAACTTCTCTTGTTAATGTACAAGAAAGAAAATGACAAATTTTAAAAGTATTTGAATATGTGAAAGACAGCATATTTATATAATGTTGGATTTTGAAATTGAAAGTATGATTGAAAGTGCTTGATTACAAACATTCATATATATCTATACTAAATATATTAAATCCAAATATATAATATATGCTCTCTTGTATGTAAATAAAACTAAAAAAATCCTTGTCTATCATTTTTAATACAATGTACATCAAAATATATATAAAAAGTGGACACCAATACCAAACTATCTTCAGGACATATATGTTCATACACTCCATCACTGATATATATATATATACACACACACACACATACACAGAAAACTTTCAATCCAACTTACTTCCCAAGATCAATCTGATGTTTAGTCATTAAAATACTGATTTTGGAAATGGCTTTATCTGAGAACTTGTCACATATATATATATATACACACACACACACACACACACATGGATGTACATATTTTTGACAACTGAACAATTTTAATGTTGCACGTCTTCATTTTAAAAATTATACTTTAATCATAAAACTTATATTTCCAGCCTAATAACAACGTTTATACAAATCACTTTTTACGATATCATGTTCTCTACATATGTACCCACATATACATAACATATTGGACTCTGCCTAAAAACTCAGAGTTGTGCTATCAGTGAGAGATATATTTATATATATTTATAAGAAAAATTAAGGCAGACACGTTATTTTATGGTGAATCAGAAGTATAGTATATTCGTGTAAAATCCTTTGTAAAATAAAGATGGAAGCTGATGATGGTTCGCCTGAAATAGGTCTATACTTCTGATTTTGAAGAATTTTACAAAGGATTTTACACGAATATAGTATATTCGTGTAAAATCCTTTGTAAAATAAAGACGGAAGCTGATGATGGTTCGCCTGAAATAGGTCTATACTTCTGATTCACCATAAAATAACGTGTCTGCCTTAATTTTTCTTATATTTGCTCTATATGTATTTATATGCATATATTTTTAGAGCTCTCTTTGAGAGTTATCCGGCCACTGTATATACAGGATACTGCTATACCCACACTGCATTCTGAGATATATATATAACTGATAGCACAACTCTGACTGGATGACTAATATATATAATGTGGAGCGGTTTTTCACTTAACTGAGCCGTGTTGTTTCAGTCATGCTGACTTTCAAGTTTTCTTATATTTCTCAAATCATTCTCTGCTAGCTTCTTAGTCCTTCTGTATCGTATATCAGTGGTTTTCAATCTTTTCTATGACTGTCATCATAGTTTCCTTTGCTGAACATATGCAATATCCTATTCAATAGTCAACAGTATGTTTTGTTGACATGAAATGAACAAATACTACACTTTGATTCTGAACAAATGAGACCACAAACTCGGTGCCTTCAAAATCAAAAACATCTTTATTTATTCCTACCCAAATATGCAAGAATATTTATAAAAAATACATTG
Organism: Ascarosepion bandense; assembly: GCA_037127315.1. Lineage (NCBI taxonomy): Eukaryota > Metazoa > Mollusca > Cephalopoda > Sepiida > Sepiidae > Ascarosepion > Ascarosepion bandense. The sequence continues at coordinate 1,930,982 of JBBBDQ010000917.1, read as the reverse complement.
TTTTTTTTGGTGTTCCTCTTTTTCATTGTTAGGTACTATAACTAATCAAGACAGTTTTTGTTTTTCACATAAAATCTTCTGAAGTAAAATTTGCTTTGCTTCTGATCAAACTAAACTATCGCCTGGTTCACACTCCACCCACGTCTATTGAACAGGTGAAGAGGCTCATCCCTTGTTTCCTGTTTAGGATGTGGTTTCCGGCCTTCTCTTTTCCAATCTTTTATTCTTTTTTTCAATTGGAGTAGATAGACTAAACTATCGCCCGGTTCACACTCCACCCACGTCTATTGAACGGGTGAAGAGGCTCATCCCTTGTTTCCTGTTTAGGATGTGGTTTCCGGCTTTCTCTTTCACTTTTCCAATCTTTTCACTATTACGTAGCCCCCTGCACATCAGTGGCGTTACCGCCTTGCTCGGGGTGATATGATTAAAAAAAAAAAAAAATTCTGTTATTTTAATTTAAAATCTTGGTTTCATGACATTCCAGTTGAAATGTTCCACCATACTGTTAGACATATGCTCAGGTTATATAGTCAAGACATTTTTACTCATGAACGTCTAATTGAATACAATAAAATTGTTGAAAAATTCTAAATATATTTTAAATATATATGCACTTGGCTTACTGCCAGTGCTGTTGAAATTTGTGTCGTTACTGAAACTAAATTCATCTATTTCTGCCATCATCAGAATTAAGAATGATCTGCAAAACTAACTGAGCATTTATAAATCAATGTATAGATGGCTTGTCTTAGTATGAAAAATAAATTACTAATTTTGAAGCATGCTTCATGGAAGTTACTATATTGCTCAGGCTAATTCAACAGTGGCTACCCAATTCTTTGGCTAAATGGTATTGTTAGAATTATTATAAATGAATACATGTTTTGTCTGCCACATCTGTTTGTCCTTCTGGAAAGGGTTAAAAAGTAAATTTTCTTGAAGTGTCATTAAAAATAAACAAATTGATTACGAGTTGATTTTTTTTTGTGTAAATAATCTTAAAAGGTCTAGTAAAATATTTCTTAAATAATTCGTAGAACTTTATACATTTTATTTTTTTAAGATTTGAGTAAACAACAAAATAAAATAATAATAAAACATTTTTCATTCTCTGATCACAATTCTTCAAAAAAAAAATTGCAACTTTTAAAATAAAATACATTTTGTTAAGACATATTTGTTTGCATAAGACAAACTTTAGATAACAAATTCTGAAAATTGAAAAAAGAGAAAAATTACTGTTTGTATTTTTATTATTTCAAAGTTGGATTCTTTATCAACTGAAATATTTTAAAGTAAAAACAAAACACAACCTTTTCTTAAACTATTTTTCTCTCAACCCTGTAGTCAAACAAAAGCAAATGATACAAATCTTATATAAAAGAAAAGGCAGTATTTGGACTTTGGTTTGAATTTGATAATTTACAATTAAACAAAACCTCAACTATATGGCAATATAAAGTAAACTGTACTGATTGTGGAATACAAGATCATCATTTCTGATATGAAAACTCTTTACTGCAAATATAATTTCAAATAAAGTCATTACAAGATAGTTACGTAAAAATGAAAAACATTTTATTTATGTACGTGGTTTACTTTGGACTAATTTCCTCATCATTGTTGTTTTTTTTTCCTTCTCCTCCCCCATTTTCTTCATCTACCCTTTCTTCTTCTTCTTCTTCTTCATGCCCTGTCCCTTCAGGACGTAGGCGATCATGGCCCTCCACGTCTCCCTATCCCTTGTGGCCCTTAGCATGTTCTTGTTACTCCTGGCAACCCCCGTTCCGTCATCCACCCGACCAGGCCCTGCAAATATGTTATCCGCTGCCTTCCTCTGTCTCTCTTTCCCTCTACCTGGCCAGTCAGTATCAGGTTTTCTAAGCTCTCCTTCCTCATTGCGTGTCTCACGAACTTCAGTTGTCTCTTCCTGATGCATACAACTCCTCGCTCGGTAAGGACCGGCATGGGCAACATCTACCCTTTAGCTTTCCTTAATTATGTTGTCTTGTTAAATCCTACTTCTGGAATTGCATTTGACACATCAGACACTAAAGGAAAGCAAGACATTACGTGGCTTAAACATTATTAAATTAGTTTCAAGAAAATTATTAAAACATCCAATCTAACAAAATTCAAACCAGAATTATTTTACTACTTATAATCTGACCACTAACAATTTAAATAGTTTTGAATGAAAGTTATAAAAATAGAACGGTTTGCTAAGGAAAAAACCTCTTGTCCTTCATGTATATTATTTATCTAAATTGAAATTGCTTTTTGTGGTGCTTGTCTGTTTACGACTTGCTACAGTGGTGCACGTGTGTCAAAGGAAAGATTGGCCTCAAACAAAAGAATTTTATTTCAAGTAAACCTGCAGATTTTTCACAAAAGATTTTATCAATAGTTATAATAGACATTCATAATTCAAAGATCAAAGGGTGTATTTTCTTTTGTCCAATTTCCTTTTCTATTTTTTCTCATATGTTTCACTTCATAACATCAATTAAATTTTGAACCTCTAAGATCAAAAAGAAAAAGCTTTACTGTATATGCTCGTGTATAAGCTGACTTATACATAAGTAGAGCTGAAATTTTTGCATGAATTTTAACCTTTCCAAAGTAAATCTATCTGTGTGTAGTGCAACTGGTAACCGAAATTGCAGGATTTTTAACCTATTCAAAAAATTATGTGTGTATAGTGCAACCTTTTATTTTTTGCGTGAAATACTGATCATAAAAACTGGCACTATACTCGAGTATATACAGCATGAAGTGAGCAATTGTTCTCAGAGGATATCAAGAATTTTACAGAAATTTTAAAGGAAATTCTAATAGGAAAAAAAAAGGACAGAAAACTATTTAAGGTAGCAATGGCCAATTCAGCTTATTTTGTTTGAGCCAATCTCTATCCTTTACAAAATAAAATACTTACATTTGCTTTTTCCTTCTCAAACTCCTTTGTTAATGCTTCAACATTCTTCTCTAAAACTTTTTCTTGTCTCTCCTTCAGAGCCTTCAACTGAAAAAAATGAAAAAAAAAAAAAACCTTATATTTATAACAATTTGAAATTAGCCTAAAATTACCAAAGATGAAGTGAATAGAAATTATTTATGACTAACTTAATATAATAGTAATATTAGTACTTTACTTACAAGGAAACATTCATTATTGATTGACATAGCAACCAGTGCTATTCAAATTGTTTTTCGTCACTCTTGACCTTTGGATTGGGATCAAAGTGTAGTATCTGTTCTCTGCCTCTCTAACGGTAATATTAGTATTTATTAACCAAACAACCCAGGTTATTTGACTTACACTTTTCTTCGTTCTCAGGCCATTAAGTTGTGATCAAAGTGTAGTACTTGTATTCTGGTGTACAAACTACATTTTATCTCTCAAGTGTGTTTCTCTCTTCAGACGGAACACAACAAATGAGGGGATTGTCTGGTTCTGGGTGATTCCAACCCTACAACACCACCACCTTCATTGCACCAAAGAGTGAGGTTATCAACACCAGCGTGACGTCAGTTGCAGAAACTGGCCTTGGCCCATGTGCACACGCTTTAGGCTCCCCACTTTGAATTGGCCTTACCATATTCTGTCAGCGGTGTATGTGCAGGGGTATGAGTAAGTAACAAGTAATAGTAGTTGTTTCTTTATTAAGAAACATTCTGGGTTCATTGACTAAGCAGTCTGTGCTAGTTTCAGTTGAAATTTATAAAAGTTTTTTCTCTTATTTCTCAAAAAGTTATAGTTCTTCCCAGTATTGATGGGAGTGTGTGTGTATGTATGGAACATTAGTATCTTACAGTGTGGGTCAGGCAGTGTCTACTTGAACTCAATGAAAATGTCTAGTCAATAACAGAGCAAATATAAATAAGAACTAGACAAGATATCCATAGACATAGGCTGTGAAACAAGAATAATCTTCTCTTATAAATTAAAGGGTTCAGTTCAGAATTCCCTTTAGGTTATCCAGTTCAATATACACCTGAGGAAGGCTGGAGGGCACAACGGCTGAAACGCTGTGATAACAACAAAAAAGATGAAGATAATATTCTGAACAGTGTGAATAATGATAATTTTTCATCCCAGATATTCAGACAGAGAAAAAAAAAAATCTGTTTTTCCAATTCCCTCATTAGAAAATTTGAGAATTTGATAAGATTCTAAGCTAAGGTTTCAAATCAACTCTGCATTCACAAGGAAATCAAATATAATAATAATAATAATTAATGAGTAATTTTATTCAAAATCTTTGCAATGAATTACGGAATAACTTAGGTGAAAATTTTTCAATCTACTTTTATGTGTTACTTAGATGTTAAAAAAATTCAGTGTGATTATTTCGAAGTTGAATTAATTATCTTAGAGGATATTCTCGAGACAACCAAGAATGATTGAAAAATATCGACCTACCTTGTTTCTCTCAGCCACAATTCCATCAATAAGTTTTTTACTTAATTCACGTTTTTTCCTGAATTGAAAGAAGAAAATTCATGAAATATTAGAATTTTTAAAAAATGTCATGAAAAAAAAAAAGAGAAGTTGGATTGGGATGAAATTTCCTGGTCCCAGATACATAGACGCAATACTAGTGCATATTGTACTATATCTCACTTATAGATTGAATCATCAGAGTCTCTTATTTTATCCAAGTAAAAACACATTATTGCAGTTTTCAAATATATGGCAGCAAAACTAGATTTAAAGGAATAATTTTCTCTTGCGGACAGGTGGTTAATACTGAGCCAAAGTTAGCAAAGTCTAACCTCTGGACTTGCTAAAAAAATCAGTGTATCAAAAGGACAGTTTTTCCTTGACACCACTATTATTTTATGCTCTCTTAACTCCATCAACAATGTTCGTTGTTTTAAAAACCTATGTTTAAAATCTGAATAGCAATGTTACATACACTCATTGTTAGATTATTCATTTTTAAGATTAATTTTAAATTTACAAGATTAAGGAGAATGTAAGGTATCTGATGGTACCCACCCCCACAAAAAGAAGACTTTGCAGGCTATTTTGTGGGAAGGATACTAAAACAAGTGTAAGATGTCCCAAGGAGTGTACTTTAAAAGAAATTTCAGTATGATTGTTTTAAGGAGGTTTATTTCAAATTACTGTATGTTTTCCAGTTCATAAATATTTATCTCCTTGTTAAGGCAAATCTATTGTATTCAGTGGCATTTGTATGTCTGTCCGTGGTCAAGATATCTCAAGACCCACCAGATGAATTTGGATGAAACTTTCAGGGATGATTGGTACAAACTCATCAGATTTTGGGTTCAATGTGGTATATGATAAAGTTTCTGGGTTATTTTTTTGGTTTATTAATAGAATTTAATTTTTGTCTTTCAAATGCCAAATACTGAATTACCTCCTTTAGATCATTTTGAGTGTGCATTTAATTTTGAGAATGGTTGAGTTCATTGCAATTATTCATTCTCGTTTTAATAATCATCTCTTGCTAATTGCTGAGATGATGTCAATATTTCCTTGGTGAAGGTTTGCAGTTTTTGACTGCTTTTTCTAGTTTTTTTATTAATTCATGTGGTGAATGTAGAAAAGAACATCAGTATTTAAAAAGAAAATGGTGTTCTTTGTAGTTCAAAATGGCTTATTAACACATCACTCAATAAGTTCCGGGCCTGACATATAGATGGCACCACTATTAAAAAATTCATATAATTTTTATGAAGTACTAACCTTCAAATAGCATGGGACAAAATGTGGGCTCAATTGAGTTATTAGTTTACAAATTAGACTTATTTATTTAAGTGAAGCTACTGTTGCAGATTCTCAAAACAATGGAAAAATCTGAATTTCATGTGTTGATAAAGCATTGCTTTCTGATAGAAAAAATACTGTTCAAGCAAAGCAGTGGCTTGATAAGTGTTATTCGATCTCTGCTCTGTTGGAAACAATGGTTAAGAGGTGGTATGCTGACTTTAAATGCTGTCATACAGGCACAAATGATGCTGAATGCTCAGGTTGCCCAAAATCGGCAATAGTCCCAGAAAACACTAAAAAAAATCCACAAACTTGTTTTGGCCGATCGTAAATTAAAGTTGCATGAGATAGCAGAGGAGTTGAACATATAAAAAGGCAGTGTCTTCACCATTTTGCATGAACATTTGTCAATGAGAAAGCTGTGTTCAAAGTGGGGTACGCATTTGCTCACAGTTTATCAAAAACAACAATGCGTTGACAATTCAGAGCATTGTTTGCAACTGCTTCAATGCAACAAGGAGTTTTTGCATACATATGCAACAATAAACATGGATTCACCACTTTACTCTGAAGTCAAATTGGTAGTCAGCTGAGTAGACAGCAGCAGGTGAAAGCCGTCCAAAGTGACCAAAGATGTAAACATCAGCAGGCAATGTTTTGGTCTCCGTATTTTGAAATGCACAAGATATATTTTTCATCAGTTACCTTGAGAAAGGAAGCATCATCAATAGCAAATATTATATAGCATTATTAGTGCATTTAAAGGAAGAAATCACCAAAAAATGTCCGCAAACGATAAAGAAAAAAGTGATCTTTTACAACGCACCGTGTCACAAGTTGATCACAACGATGGTTAAACTGCATGAATTGCACTTCAAATTGCTTCTGCATCCAACCTATTCTTCAGATCTGGCCCTCAGTGACTACTGGCTGTTTGTAGACCTCAAAAGAATGCTCCAGGGAAAAAAGATTTGGCTCCAATGAAGAGTTTGAATTTTGTTTAACGGCATATCAACCCCTGTGGGTTATTTAATGCCAAAATGTTAAGGTTTTAAGGTATTTTTTAAATGTTTATTTATAGTGAGAAGGTTGATTTAGTCAGAGTTTGGTGAAAAGTTTTTTTTTTGTAATCTTTTTTTAATTTTAGAAAATGGAAGATGTCTTCTAGTTTTGTATTCAAAAATGTATTGCTGGTAATAGCTATTCTTCAAAAATCTGTATTTTTCTGTAAAAGTCTATTTTTATACTTTCATAGTGTTTTGACCCCAGTTTGGGGGTTAACTATTTGCCCATAGCTGGGACCCGAATAGGTGCCACCACTCTGGGTTAGGGTGGATCTGGGAACAACAGCAATTAAGAGGTGGTTCCATGCTCCTTACAACCTCCCAATCAGAGATCTTGCTGCTAGATGCAGTTTACCGTTCCAATTAAGCAGTGATATTGGAAAATGAGGCATATTTTGAATCCAAAGAGAAATCATCCTACATAAAAGTCATCAAATTGTTAGGAATCAGTGTATCACCCTAGAAGGAGACTAATTACTAAGAGATGAATTTTGCCTAAAAGTTGTTGTTTTATTATTTAGGCCTGGGATTTATTGAGTGATGTGTTGATAAACAAAGAGGTGATTATTTTATGGGAGAAATAGGGTTTTGTGATCCAAAATTCAAACTAACCTTGCCAATTCTTCTTTGTCTTTAGTTTCTTTGCCCAAATTCTTTTGTTCTTCCTTTGATTTTTTGTTCATTTCTTTGTTCATAGCCTCTACTTCTTTGTCATGGATTGTCTGCAATTTTTTCTTGAGTTCTTCTTGGTTTGAAGTTATGATATTCTTCAGACAGTCGTTCAGAGAATCGATGTACTTCTTGCAAATCTCCGATTCTGCATTGAAGTGATCGGTGCACAAACCCACAAACTTGTCTATGTTTTCTTTGTGCAATTGATTAAACTGCACAAAAGACGAGAGGAAACAATCAGGGACATGAAAAAAGAAACAATGGAACTGCATTTAATTCAGTTCTAAAACGAAACATATTTTATTGAAATCAGCTACAAAATAAAAACGATGAACAAACCTTATCTTGATTTTCTTTCACCAACCGGTCATGTTCGTCTTTGCCACTCTTCTCGGCTTTTTTCTCGGCTTTCTGGTGTCCGTCTTTCATTTTCTTTTCTTCTGATTTCATCTTGGTCTTCATATTCGCCTGAGCCTAAAACAAATAAAAAAAAAGTAGATGAAGTGTCCAGGCAAATCTATGACATTTGACTCAGGTCTGATGCTGTCACAACAGCTGAAATTAAAAAAAATTGCAGATCTCCCAAGGTTGCCAAAAATTCATCAACATTTACTTGCTTTTGTTTATCAGGCATTAAATTACATCAGTTAGCATCCTCCATAATTTACCTTGACTTTTACAGTGAGTTGTAAGAATATTTTTTTTATTTTTGTTTATAAATACATGTTGCAAAATAAAATCCTTAACCTGAATAAAGTCTATCAGATGAGGAAATATCTTGGTAAAGAATAGTTTTTGTTTTGTATTTATTCACAATCTTTTTTTCCTCCCCCAATTATCTTGTCAATCCCCAAATTGTCTAAGACTCAAGCGCCATAATTTAAATTCATAATAAATTTACATCATTTTGATGCTTTCATATCACTTTTATAATGTTTGAAAAACAGTCAGTTACATAACACACTAAACAATAACACACTAAATAATAATCAACTTATTGTTTTAGATAAGTTTCAAAATAAGTAATTTGTTGCTGTTATTTTTTCCTTAATAACAAAGACCAATCTTGTTCATTAGCCGTTGTTGTGATGTGAAGTTTAGCACTAGTCAGTCGCTAAGCTTGTCACTTATTCTCAGTGACGTGTTGTATCGGCTCTCTCTTGCACATATGCAAATTAGGCATATTAATTTGCCAGTATCACCACATCTCCCTGAAATGTAGTAGTTCTTGTACTTCTTCTCATGATAGTTTTATTACTTTCTCTCTCTCTCTCTCTCTCTCTCTCTCTCTCTGTGAGAACTCGATCTGTCCTTTTTGTGATAATATTCCCGATATTGAAGGTTTGCTTGCGTCTGTAGTTAAATTTGTGGGGTTTTTTTTTTCCCAACCTCCACAAACATTTTCACTACTGGTTTCCTTGTCATAATTATTTTTACTCTGTCAAAAGCTTTTTGTTGTTCCTCTGACCACATAAATTCAACATTCTTTTTTTTTCTTAAATTTGCAAACAGTTTAGTCAAGTCCGTGTATTTTGGTCAATATCGCCTGTAAAAATTTACCAATCCCCAGAAAGACTCCAGTTCTTTTTTATTTGTAAGTGTAGCTACTTTTAGTATCTTTTCTATCACAGCTTGGTCTGGTGATATACCTTCTTTTGAAATGGAATAACCTAAAAAAAATAGGTTACTACAATTGCTAATGCATTTTTTTCATTTATTGTCATTCCAGCATTTTTTAATCTATTCAAGGTTATGTCGTTTTTTTTTTAATTCCATTTCATTAGAGGCTTTTATGCATATAACATCTTGGTAACAAACCATATTTTCATATTTCCTGAACCGTTTATAATATGCTGTTTGCGGTTTTTATTTCATCTAGTATTCTTATCCATCTTAGTAACCCTTTTAGTTATTTATCGTGGTTACTTCTTTGAAGTTATCGTCTATCGGTACCTGGTGGTATGCCGTTTTTAAATCTATTTTTGAAAAAAACGCTCATTCCTGGCAGTTCATTCAATGCAACTTCAACTTTCGGTATGGGATACGAATCCAAACAGATTTTATGATTTACGCCTATTTTGTAATCTCCACAAATACGTAAATCACCATCCGTCTTCCTCAACACTACAATTGGTGATGCCCACTTGTTACCCTCAGTGGGAACATGTTCAAGAAGGTCTTGTTCTATTAATTTTCATAGTTTTGTTACTACTAATGGCAACATATGTACTGGTACTTTTTGTGCCTCATAAAAAGGGGAGACATTCTCTTTTAATTTTAAACTTGCTTTATAATTTTTTAACTTTCCGGTGTTTTTCATTTTTATCTCCTTAATTACTTTAGTAGACTTTATGTTACGCACATCGTTTCCGAGAAGTCCGTGGTTCTTTTTACAACTTGTGACAATTATAGGTATTACTTCAAATTTACCTTCTAACTCCAAGGAACCTTCAAAGTATCCTAAAGTTTTTATGCCCGAGCCATCAAATTGGCGGAGTTGTAAACTGCTCTTTCAAAAAGGTGGCTTTCCAATGCATTCCCAAAAATGTTTTGGTATCAGCGTTACATCACTAAATCGTAGTTGCTAATTTTAACCTTTAATATAATGTCTTTTTTCTTTTGTTAAATTTTTTCTATATTCTTTTTTTTTTTTAATGTAAATACGTCCATATTGGTTTTGTTTTCTTCTTCCACTCTTACAATATTTTTCTTTTTTACTTTGCATACTGCTTGAAAGTGATTCTTTTTAAGCGATTATTACAGGTTTTTCCAAATGCTGGGCATTTTTCCTTTTTTATTTCGTGATCATGTCCACAATACAAACATTTTCTTATCTTTTTACCATGTACACCTCAGCGGATATTTGTTTTCTGGGTTGACTTTTATGATGGTTGTATTTCTGTATTAATTCTTGTTGCTGTATAAAGTCAATGCATGTATTTAAAGACATATTTCCTATTTGTAGTTGTTCCATTATTTTATATCCGTGTGATGCATTGCACATACCTTCAATTAACCTTAATTGAATCAAATTCACTTCAATAGTTTGTCCGTCTTGTCTGAGTTTTTCAAATTCGCAATATCTACTCGCATTTCGTAGACAGTGTAGATATTTTATAATTGGTTCATCAATTTCTTGTATCAATGACATGAATTTCGTTCTTTCTGCCACTACCAGTCTTTTCTTGGGTCTCATATTTCTCCTTATAATCTGATTTATTTTTTCGAAAGTCAGGTCTTCCAAGTTTGTGGGATATGCCATGATGGAAACTTTCATTATCGCCTCGCATCCCACTGCAGCCCAAAATAAATCCGTATTTTCATTTTTGCCTCCCTTCTCCTTGTTGTCTTTCAGTATTTTACTTCTTGCACTAACAGTAAAACAGCAAATCCATGCATCTACTAAATCTGTATTTTCTAGAGACAAATGGGATCCTATCGGCAATGCCATTGTTGTGATGTGAAGTTTAGCACTAGTCAGTCGCTAAGCTTATCACTTATTCTCAGTGACATGTAATATAGGCTCTCTCTTGCACATATGCAAATTAGGCATATTAATTTGCCAGTATCACTACAGTCATTAAATCAATATTGAAAAATGTCCCTGGAAAATTGTGAATTATTTTCAATCTACAGTGTGTCATTATAGTTGTGTTAAATAGAAAGAGAGGTAGATTTATTTTTCTTTTAAAAAAGTAAGAATTTAAACAATATTTTGGCAATGAATTTAGAGATAAAGCAAAAAAAAAAAACAACAACAAAAAACAGTGATTATCTTGTACCTTGTCATTCTTCTTCTTGATTGAATCAACTTCTTTGTCTCTTTTTGATAAAATCTTGGAGTATGCTTTGTTTTGCTTTAAGGCATCCAATTTTGGTGGAGTGACAGCTGCTTCATCTGTAAACAAAGAAATAAAATGGCTTAATTTATCAAGATTTTTCTATTAAGAATGTGCAGAAAAAAGAATAAGAGAAAAAAAGAAAGAAAGCAAGGAAGAAAAATGAGGAAAGGAAAAGGAAAGAAGAAGACTAAAAAGAGAAAAAAGAAAATATAAAATATATACCCTTCATCTTTGAATTAGCAATAAATTCAGAATCAGCTGCTGCTGGTGGAGGTGGTGGACTTGCAGGTGTAGCTGAAATAAGCAATAATTTTTGTTGAGTACTTTATAAACAACAGATTTGAGATTGTTTTAATTGCTGGTATAACCAATAAAAATTTACAAAAATAGAACTAATCAGTTTATGGCAGTTTCTCCCCCAGTTGAACAATCCCCACTAACAGTAGTTTTGTCCAACACCTTAAGATGCTATAAAACTGAAACATTAACCCAAGAACTTTAGTCATGTTCTTAAACAGTCTTGTCTGACATCAACTCTTGTGTGGATGTCATACATGGCATCTGATGCATTCTGAAATGTCTAAACTATTAGCTATATATAACTGTTTTCTCAGGTCAATAATTAAAAATAAATTTCGGTGTATGAACACTGGAGGTTCTATGCATGGACCATTCTTCATTGAATTTTGCAGATTGGCATTATGGAATCACAAAGAACTTTACTAAATAACAGAAAACACATCACTTGAAAACTTTCAATCAAAAGCAGCCACAACTAAATAGTTTGCACATGGAACTCAAAGAGAAAATAATGACACAATCAAAATGTTGACAAAAAGTTATGGGAGACACCACGATCAGTACAAGAAAGTGTTTATGGGCATATGTTCACCCTCCCAAGTAAATTAAAAATATGTCTACTTCTCAAGTATGTGAAAAAAAAAATGATATTTAAGTGTAACATATAATGTATATAATTATTTTAGGATGTTGAGGATGATAGATAAAAACAAAGAAACAAGCAAAATATTTATGAGGGGGTGCTGTAAAGTTTGTGGCTTGACAAAAGATCTGATGTCATTTGGTCAGAATTTGGAAAGTGGTTCAGGCTGGAACTTTTCTGCACCTACTCGTATTCCAGTAACAAAAACTATTTTTTTTCAGCAAATTATGATCTACAATTGCTATGATAATTTTGACCAAGAACTGCTGACCTACAAAGGTTGAACATATATATATGTAAGCTGGCGTGAGAGTGAGTTTGTAGTATGTCCAATGTAGATATTATTTAGTTTGTTAGAGATACTTTCTCGAAAGGGGCATTTGAATTTATAAACTACATTGTTTTTTTGCAAATTGCTAACGGTGGGGGAGGAGTCGTTGCAGATGATTGAATTGGATGTAGTGGATTTAGTGTAATATATGATAAACTTAAGGTTTTTAAGAAAATGTTGTATTTGTTCATCAACTATGTAATTGGGAAAATTATTGTTGATGAGTGTCTGTTTTATGTTTTTTTAGTTCGCTGTGGAAGATCTGTTTTGTAGACGAACTAGTTTTTGCACCGTTAGCAATTTGCAAAAAAAACAATGTAGTTTATAAGTTCAAATGCCCCTTTCAAGAATGTATTTCTAACAAACTAAATAATATCTACATTGGACATACTACAAACTCACTCACACAGCGGCTTACATTACACTTAAATGACAATTCAAAGATATATATATATATATATATATATATACACACACACACACTTCACTACTTAACGACATAATTGTTGCCAAAAAATAAAATAAGGCATAAATAAATGGTAGTAAAGAGAATGAACTGACCCAACTGCCTTGCTATTTTCTCTCTCTCTCTCTTTCTCCATGAGCGTGACAGGAGAAAAATACACACACACACACACACACACAACAGTCTTATTATAATAGCATGGTCTATCCTCATTATACACTGATTTACTGGGACTCATTCTCATGATTGTTATCATTACAATGTTTGTCTGGTGTCTTCTCTGTCCTTTTTCAAGTGTGCTGCTCTACAGGACAAAAGTATTTATTAAGTAAATCAAGTTATCAGGTGGTCCTGAATTCAATTCAAGGGTTGGATAGTGCTATAGTCATATGATCAGAAACATGCAAAGTGACAAATATTACCACAAGCATGACTTTACGAGACAGAATTAATTGATTGATATGAGATAGCAGAATGAGAACAATACCCTTGTGGATTGAATAAAGCATTTAGTTTCCCAAAAAAATGACCAATTATAATAGCAACATGAAAACAACTGAGATGTGGAAACTAGTCCCAAGTATATGAAAAATAACTGAAAATGATGACCTTTTTTAGAAAATGTTCTTCAAAGGAATCCATTCCACAAAAATAATTATTGCCTTACCTACTTTTCCAGGTGCTCCAGCCGCAGGTTTTTTAGTTGCTCCCATCAGAGCAGATTTGGCAATATTTCCATGACTGACCTTCTTTCCTGCTGCTCCCCAGGCTTTCTTGCCAGCTTTAGGGCTCTTACCTGGCTTAGCAGCATTCTACAAAATCAAATGAAAATTGATTGCAGTTAGAACTTGTTCTGACAGACTATTAAATTTGCAGAAAACAAAAATTATAGACTGTAATATAAATGCTTTCTCCAGATTATATATATATATATATATATATATATATATATATATAAAAGAAAGTAGCTAACCTAGAGAGTCAACGAACCTACCAAGATTTCACCAAATTGGATCTTCAGGGCAAGTTGCCCTGAAGCTCCAATTTGGTGAAATCTTGGTAGGTTTGTTGGCTCTCTAGGTTAGCTACTTTCTCATTTACATGCTCTACCAGTGTATTGAGTGCTTTACGTGTTAGGTTACTCGTGTTGGGTTTTTTTTTTCTTTCGACTAACACTTTGACTAATGTTCAAGTGCTTAGTTCATTTCTTTTTTTGTTACCATTTTTTCCCCTCCACGTTTATACTTGGTGGGTTTTTCGAGACGTGTTCAAAGACAAATTTACAATTATATATATATATATATATATATATGAATAGAAACCTGACAAGATGATAATGGCAGAGACATGTTAGCCATATTAATGCTTCCTATTCTTTGAAGTAAGTCATTAAAGGGTTTGATGTGTGTTGTGCTGATGGTACCCAGGAGTGAAACATGTTAGACTGAGATATATTTCCTATTTGTTCTTTTATTTATATATATATATATATATATATATATATATAATTTTTTAGGTAAATCTATAACAGTGTGTGATGCATTTTGTTGTTTAGGATTTCATTGAAATAAAGTAACATTTATGTTGATGTGACTACACGTGCACATGAAGAAGAATGGATGCTCAAAAATAAATTTCTTTTTTTTTCTAAATATATGTTTTGGGGATATAGTTTATATAGTTTAAGAAATTTCATTTAATTTTTCTTTTTGTTTATGTTTTCATCACATTTATTATTAAATATCCCATAATGTGATAACAGAGATCTGTCAAAATTTCCCTAAAGTTGTTTTTGATATATAAAAATTTATATATTGCTTTCCACATATACACACACATATGTGCAGACAAGTGTATGAACACACTCACACAATGAAAAAAAAGAAAAACTTGCACCAATGAAAAGTGCATAGAAAAAAAAAATTGACAAGTATAAGCAGTCAATTGCTGATATCTCTGGATGAGTTGACGAAGTGATTCCTGGAGGATCCATCTACGAAACTCTGGAGTTGGGATGATGAAGGTAAACTTAATCAGCTAAGTGACAAACCTTTTACTTGTATTAATTATGTGTGTATAAGAGAGAGAAACAAAGATTATGTTTTAAAATTTCAAGCGAGATAAGTAAATGTCTTTGTTTTTAAATAATAACTGGCAGTAAGTAACCGGTGTTGCATGAGATGGGAAAAGTAAGAATTCCCATGGGCAATTTAAGCATTGGTTTTTGTAAGGGGAAATGTACTGCTATGCAGAATTGGTGATAGTTGACAGTGACTATTTGTAGTGCTGATAGGTGCAACTTCAGCCAACACAGTAGAATAAAATGGGGCTGGGTAAATGTTGGAGGGTTGCTTCTGGGTTGGCTGCATGAAATGAATGTTCACTTGAATAAATTTGCAAGGGCTGTGCAAGTTTAGAAATAAATTGGTTGAAAAATGTGGAAGTGTATGTTAATAGAAATCAGTGAGAATGGATACACACACATATTCACTTTTATATATATATATATATATATATATATATATATATATAAGCATGCAGTGTAGATATAAGAGGATCCAAAGGAGTATCCTGTACATACAGTGGTAGGATAACTCTTCTCTAAGAGAGCTCTAAACATATATGCATATAAATACATATAGACCAAATATAAGAAAAATTAAGGCGGACACATTATTTCATGGTGAATCGGAAATATTGGCTTATTTTAGGTGAACCATCATCAGCTTCCATCTTCCATCTTTATTTTACAAAGAATTTTACATATATATATATATATATATATATATATATATATATATATATATATATAAAATCTCCAAAAAGCGTCTTGAAAGAAAATCTCAAATGAATCCTATTAATATTAATTATTAAAAATTAAATTTTAAAACTGTTCCAGCCAGAGGGCTCAAAATTAAATTTATTTATTCACAAAGCCAATATTTATTGCATATAAAAATATATTTATAACTCTATCATAACCATGGTTATGATAGAGTTATAAATATATTTTTATATGCAATAAATATTGGCTTTGTGAATAAATAAATTTAATTTTGAGTTCCTCTGGCTGGAACAGTTTTAAAATTTAATTTTTAATAATTAATATTAATAGGATTCATTTGAGATTTTCTTTCAAGACGCTTTTTGGAGATTTTATATATATATATATATATATATATATATATATATATATATATATATATATAAAATCTCCAAAAAGCGTCTTGAAAGAAAATCTCAAATGAATCCTATTAATATTAATTATTAAAAATTAAATTTTAAAACTGTTCCAGCCAGAGGGCTCAAAATTAAATTTATTTATTCACAAAGCCAATATTTATTGCATATAAAAATATATTTATAACTCTATCATAACCATCAACCAGAGTCCCTTCTATTTTTGTTCTGAAGAAATTTGAATAAACCTCAAACTGCATTCTAAACATTTCAGACAGTTACAGTAATTTCTTTTTGATCAAAACCATCTCAGAATTTCGACTTAAAGTTTTAATCCAGAAAAATTCAGGATACTTGGCCAAAGTTTTAAGCTTCTTTTCTTTTGCTAGTTAACCACATTTAAATCTACTTTTAATTTTTTTTATATGACCCACATCTGCAGACATTAAATACAGGAGATAACTCTTGTTTGTTTTTTTTGTTAATTTTGAAAGTGTTATTCTCAATGTAAAAATTACTGTGTTAAATTTATCTTTAACAAAATAATACTTGAAAATGAGAAATTATAACAAAATGAAAGTGAAGAGCCACGTGCAATTTATTTTTCTTTGTTGTGTGGAATAATAAAATTGCAAGGCATGTGTTAGCTTTGAAACAAATTGAATGAAAAAATGTTGAAGTGTATGTTAATAGAACTCAGTGAGGACATGCACACATCTTCAGGTTTATTTGTATAGATAATAATAATAATAATAATTGCTCTGATATCACAATTGTTCACAAGAGCAAACATAAATGGATCTTAATAGCTGTTGCAGTTCCTTGAATATCATGAACGGAGAGCAAGCAAAAAAATATCAATGAAATATAACACTGCTTAAAATCTACTCAAATATGGGTATCCATGAAAAATAAAGTTTGTAGTAATAAAAAATATATATATATATATATATATATATATATATATATATATATATATATTCATTTCTAAGGAATAAATGAATTCTTAAATTTTTTTAAATCCAATATCATTTCTTATTTAAATGTTATATTTTAGCGGATACACATGTTTAGTAGATGTCCTGTTTTTTGTAAACAGTTTAAACAACATTTACTGCATTATGCATTTCAAAATCTTAAAAAAAAAAAACTGTACTCTCCAAGCTGCGCAGTATAAAGCACACCAGATCAGATGACATTTTCCCTTAAAAAGAGGGATGCAGGTTCAAATCATGCCAGAGGGCACGTACTCTTTCAGTCAGTTAAGTCCCATACGTGATACACGCTTTTGACGATCATGTCTCGAAAGAGACACGACTGAGTGGGCAGAAGATTTTCCCACAGTAGGTTGCCATTACTTTCTGCTGTAGACTGGTTGCTACCCAAGGCTATAGAACCCAATCTGTCCTGTTATTCAACCCATAACTAGAGTGAGAAGAGATAAATTATATCATTATATTAATGAGTAGTAATTAGTGGGAGATCAGTTTATTACTTCATAACAATAGAAAACCGATCCCCCACTTTATGCCTAGTAGAAGTTTTAATTGTTTTCAACTATTATATTCTGTCAGTTAAGTGCCATACGTGATACATGCTTTGGACGATCATATCTCGAAAGATACATGACTGACTTAGCAGAAGATTATCCTGCAGTAAGTTGCCACTGCTTTCTGCGGTAGACTGGTTACCAGCCAAGGCTATAGAACTCAATCTGTCCTATTATTTAATCCATAACTGGAGGGAAGATACAGATTAATACCTTTCCCAAGGATATTTGTGCATAAGTGAATGCGAGGAATTCAACCGGAATTCAAATTCAGCTCCCCAATTTGTCGTTCCAAGTCAATATCCACTGCACCACAACGCACATCCCATATTCTTTAAAATGCAAATACACAGACCGGTAAATGTAAATCACATGATTTAAAAAAAATCAGGATGTCTACTCAAACAAATCTGTCTAGTAAGATATGCTTAAAATATATATTTTAAATTACAGAACCTTTCTCTATTTTAAAGTAATTTCCTTCTCTTTAAATGATTTATTCCCAAGAACATACAAAAAAAGGCAAAATGATGTATTTGCAATAAGAGTTAGAATTACACTCTTTAGAATATTAAAATTAACTGAAAAAAATACCTTTAATATTCAAAGCCTATCTTAATAAATTTAATATCTTTTGTCTTTATTATGAGGCAAATCCAAACGGATTATAGGTATTACTTTGCTTCATTACAAATGAAATTGAGAAAACACTTCAGTTAAACTAAAGTAAAAAAAAATAAAACGCTGGTGTGACATGAGACGAGATAATTTACAGGCATAATGAAATTTCAAATAGAAAATAAAAAGCATGTGCAGAGGTGCAAATCTTAAATGTTACTTGAATGAATTTTCAGAAAGTGCTCCTGTGTGAACATGAAATTATCATGTTCATATGAGGACATGAAAATACTAGGAAAATAGAAAAAATGCAAAGGTGACAACATACCACTGGGGAAAGTGAAAGAAAATGGAAATAGAATTTTAAAAATATGCAATGTTCCTCAAAGATGTAACTAATTATCCATAGTTTTCTTTTCTTTAATATTCATCAATATTTCTGAGATGATGTATTGTAATTATTTACACTATTTACATTGTTTGGATTGTTGTCCTCATCTTCATTGCCATATTCACAATGTTTGGCCTTTGTGTTGCCCTGCCTTTTTCTTCAGGTGATTGGAAGTTCAAACTGAATCCTTCATTTCATTAACCATGGTAGATTGTTCTAATTCCATGGGCCATGCCTCAGTTATCCACGCTTTTGTTCAATTTTTGCTGTAGAAAACTAGTGAAGTCACAACACTTTGGGTCAACCAACACTGTTATCCATTTGGCCAGGAATCCTTGAGGACATCAGTGTATGAATTTTTGGGACTTGTAAACTTAATGTCAAAATTATCTTTTTTTTCCAGAGCTCATATTATAATTTTGTTAATGTTATTGTTTTTCTCTAGTACTTTGTATTACTAGTTCCTATATTGAATTCATACTGATGCTTGGTCAGCTTGGAAGATTTTTGTGACTTAGCATAAATGCTGATTCCTAAAGTTTTTGTATTTTCTATTGATATTCTCTGTCATTTCAACCTCATCTCACAGGGTGCAGTGACTTCTTTTTTCTCTCCATATGTGATCAGCTAAGCCTGATTTTTCGATTTCCTCTTGTAACATGGCTTTACAGTGTTCCTGAAGTCTTATCTTACAACAGGTGAATAAAAAACTTGAAGAGTTGAGTTAAAGGGAGATAAATGATACTGAGACACTCAGAAGAAGCATGGCATGTTGAACTAGAACAATCTACCCTGAAGGATGGAATTCTAATTACTTGAAAGAGGCCGGAGCATAGAATGTCTGAAATGTTGTAAATATGGCAACAAAGATGAGGGCATTTTTTTTGATATCTGTAAATTGTGCAGTTGTTGAAAAAGAGAGTAGTTTTTTTGGGGTTTTTTTTTGCATGGTTTTGAATTGGTTGACTGCTGGTCAAGCAAGGCTAAAGAGACTGGTTTGCCTTCCAATTTAACCCTGTAGATGAAGTGAACTGAAATACTGTAATTAAAAAAAAACTTTCCTAATCTTTGTTGTTTTTATCAACTGAAATGTTTTGATTGCATCCATGTTGTTCAGATCTAAATTAATAAATGTTTCATTTAACAGTTCATAATTATGTTCCAAAAGTTTTGGATGAGAATTACTGTATTTATATAAGAAATTCCCATCAAAAGTAGAGGCTAAAATTGACAATTGGTGACACTGATGCAATATTTCACCTACTTGTATCATGCAAATAACAGCTTTGTTTAGTGATTTGACACTTACTCAAATGCTTTTATAAACAATAAACTCATATATACAGACTCTTTTTCTTACTTTGCAAATATTAATTTATTTCTTATGAGTAAATTTCATGCAAACAGTTAACAAGACACTATTTCATGAAAGACACCTTAATCTTTATCTCTTGAAATCTACATCAAAGGAGTAATGGTCTTTTAAAATGTGTTTAATAAAAAAAAGTGTTCTATAAGAAAACAAATGTGACGTGATATATTTTTCAGAAGAGATCGTTTTTTTTTGTTGCAAAAAACGGATTTCATTATGCAAGAACATAAAATTTATTGAAAATATTTTTTTTAACTTCACAAATGAAGTAATGAGTAGTTTCACCTGTAGTAATGAGAAACAAAAGGTAAACCAAACTTTTGTTTTTTTTAAACTGCCTTACACCACTGAGCTAATGAAAAAGGACTAGAGAAATAATAAAAACAAAAGAAAACTTATTGTATTGTTTGTGCTGGGATCACATTTCTTTAAAGACTCACCCCCACTTCACCTCAGGGTGAGCCCAGATAATTCACTTTCTTGTTCCCATTTTTTTTTTTAATAGAAAGCTTAATGGGAAAACGTTTTAAGTCTGGCAAGCAAGGCTACAAAGGATCAGACCCTTATTTTTTTTAATAGACTCATTTGTTGTCTTCACTTTATTCTGCAGCGTTGAAAGTTATGGCTCCCCCCCCACCCGAGGCCTTGTATGGAAGGTAAGAATCCCACTGAACCATATCAAACAAGAGTAAAAATATTTGTATGTTTTTTCGAAACAGGTTAAGGCAATTCTAAGTTATAGGTATTATTGCCTTCAAACAATATTTTGCTAAATGTTGGTCTACCCTATCTATTTCTTTCATTAAAAGGTTTTATTTATAGATCAATTGCCAGGTATTCATTTCTTCTTGTTCTGCATTATAAATAATAGAATTGAGTATCTTTTTAAAAAATATGTTTGGCAAAGCGATATTGTTTTTCTTTTAGGAAAAGTTACAATATGTCCTCTTTTCATGAACTCATTCGGTTGTTAGAGAAGCATCTTTTCCTGTCTTGTAGTATATCTGTGCATTCAACAATAGGTCAGACAGCTCTATCAGGACCTTCTAAAGTGATTGTGAATGGTTAAGTAAATAGCTCTTTTGTAGCAATGGCATTACGAGGAACATATATAAGGCTACATTTTGCAAGTAAGCAAATTTAGTGTTAAATTGGGCTATTTTCCCAAGATATATTAAAAAACCATAGATAACAAGTCCAAGATCACAAAGTACAAAACATTTTATTCTAAATTGTTAATACTTCATAAGCATATATTTAATCTATTGAAGCTTTCTTTTATGGAGCATGAGACTTTCATTAAATGTTATATCCATTCGTCAAATATTTTTCTTAAATGATATTAAATTTTCTTTCAATATTATTTGTTTATGAATTGCCATTCCTTCTTGGGAAAGATAGTGGAGTTCCTTTCTATTATCTTTTCTACAGTTTGGAATTTAGAGTTTTTTTTTTCTTCTATCATCCAAGGCTCTCTCACCCAGTCTATCCTATTATTTTACCCATAGCTGTGGGGTGAAAAGCTGGATTCATGCCTTTCCCAAGAGTAATAGTATGAAATTGAACACAACAGATAAGGTCAGAAGTCAGAAAGGAAAAATATTTCAGTTCTTTTCAATGGAGAAATGTCTAAAGACTATGAAAAAACTTGTGACAAAGGTTTTATATCGACAAACATCTTATTTTAATCAAATTTAAACTTATTTATAAATGGAACTTTGTGTGTGTGTCCATTACCTATAGACTCCGAAACGGCTGAACCGATTTTCTTGAAAATTTACACAGTTGTACTATAAGTGTCTGCAAGTGTTCTTAGCTAGGTTTTGTGTCAACGTACCCCCAATAAATATCAATAATCAAAAAAATTGGGTTATAGAAGGAGTGGTCCGATTTTAATCAAATTTGATACACTCATAGACAAAGACATACAAAATGATATTCAGAAGTTTCAAGGTTGCAGTTCTTACAATAGTGGAGAAAATTGATAATATATGTATATATATATATATATATATATATATATATATATATATATAAAAGGCAAGATGTTTGTGTGTGTGTCTGTTTATCTGCTTGTATGTCTGTATTTTTTCAGCCCTTTTGTTTTAGTTTTTGCTTCGGGTTTG
This sequence comes from Ascarosepion bandense, assembly GCA_037127315.1. Taxonomy (NCBI): domain Eukaryota; kingdom Metazoa; phylum Mollusca; class Cephalopoda; order Sepiida; family Sepiidae; genus Ascarosepion; species Ascarosepion bandense. Next base: position 1,908,685 of record JBBBDQ010000917.1, on the reverse strand, counting down.
GCTCTAAGTAGGTATAATTGTAGTTCTTAGTCTCAGCCATGATACCATTTACTCAGAGGATGTATTTAGCCTTCAAAATCCAATTTATGATGAAAAAATCTTATTTGATATCGATAACAGGAAATCAAAATTTGACTTAATCCATTCATTTTTCTTTCAGTCTATGGTTTCGCTTTAACTGGAAACAACTATTGCTTTTTAGTCTTTCGTGCCAATGTCCAAAGAGTCTGAGCTCCAGGACCATGGATTAGTTTTAAAGCTTTCATTACACCTGAGCAACGCCGGGCTATACTGCTAGTAATAAATATAAGAAAACAGATAAAAATGAAAGCACAAACACAAATAGACATTAATTTCCTTATAAAGAGACAAAATCATGCTAGGGATAAAATAAAATATTCATGTACATATCAGCTAATGTTTTCCTGACAAAGTGCCAGTCATAAATAATGCTAAATTCTGATATTAAAAGCAGACACAACATATTTCTCTTTAAATGAAGAAAATCAATTAGCATTTATAATCTGTGAATTGCTATGCCTTTTTGGGAAAGAGATTTGAAATGGTTCCTGTTACCTTCCCTACAGCTTGGAATTCAGTGTTTCCCTTGTCTTAGAATAGTTGCCATACAAAGCTAGAGAGCCTAGTCTATTCTACTATTTAACCCATAACTGGAGGGTGAAGAGATGAAATCATGCCTTTCTCATGTCCCAAGTGTAATAGCATGAAAGTAAACACTGTAGATTAGGACAGAACTTGAAAAGGAAAAATATTTCAGTTATTTTCAGTGGGGAAATGCCTAAGACTATGAAAGTTGTAGTAAATCTTTTATATAAGAATATCTTAATGAAACAAAGTAATAAACAAAAAAAAAAACATGCACACACAAAATAAATTAATTTCTGGTCAAGGTGACAAAAGCAGGGTAGAAATTAAAATCAAATGTGCACATACGCATCAGCCAATGTTTTCATAAAGTGCATGTCATTAATAATTCTAAAGGAATTTTGTGATATTAAAAGCAGACACAACATTCTTCTCTACAATTAAAGAAAATCAAATAGATTTTTTTGATATTATCTTTCATCCTTTAACTTGAATTAATGGAAATGAAATCTTTTTCTTCCAAAGCAAAAGCAAATGAACTAACAGTAGAGAAAATCCATGCATTTCTAAATTAAATATAACAAACATGTACTCTACAACAACAATAGGGTTGAATTTGCAGCTGGCAAAGTTAACAGATGGTCACAACAGCGAGTTAGTACTTACTAAGGCAGCATCTGGATCCTGTGACAAAAATGTAATGGAAATAGTTCTTATATAATGTCCATAAAATGAAAGCAGTTATAAAATATTTCCAGATAATTCTTTTCCATAAAAATACAACATTGTGATTTAAATATACATAAAAATATTTAAATTTAAGCATTCAAATACATAGACAGGTTAAAAAAATGTAATTTATTAAGCATCATAATAAAAATCTTTGTGATTACACAATATTCTGAGCATAAGACATTTTAGGTACAAGATGAATTAGGCACAGCACACGTGCCCCAGGCATATTAGGCACAGGATGTGGGTACAGGATATAAGAACCATGGGTATATTGGGCACAATGAGTATGAGATATAGTAGACACATGATGTGGGCTCAAAGTTCATTGGGCACAGGATACAATGATCATAAACATATTGGGTACAGGTATGGATGTGGTCCCAAGATATATTGGGTACAGGATGAGGACTCAAGATTCATTGAGCACAGGATGAGGACTCAAGATTCATTGAGCACAGGATATAATGTATATATTGTGACGCGAATATCCATGGCAACAAAGAAAAAAGAGTTTTAAAGACGCTCATATTCATAGTAACTAAGTAATAGAGCCTTAGAAACGTTCATATCCCTGGCAACGTAAACAAAAACAAAACAGTTAGAAGAAGACGCTCTGTGAAATGAAAAAGACGGCGGATCATAGCTAACAGGCAAAAAGATAAGCAGAAATAATTTTCTTTGATTGAATGTCGTCTTCTCCATTGAAATGACTTTATCCTCCATGTGAACATAAATTCATTTGGATATAAAATAATTGTTTCAGATATCGTTCTCAACAACTTTATTCCCTAGGTGAACATTAATTCACCCGGGTATAAAACTAACTGTCCGAGATATTGTCCTCGATAAATTTCTTCTTTTTCTTTATTGTGAACATTGAATTTAAAAATATAGATTTTCTTCGAGTTATGAATTAAATTGATTGTTTTGTTGCTGTTATGATTGGTTTTTTTTTTTTATGAATGATATTGATGAATCGCTGATACCTTTATTTTATTGTTTTCTTTCGGTTAACCAAATTTTTGTCTGAATCCTTATTTATACCCGAACCACACCCCTGAGCCAATCAGGGTATAAAATATCGAAATGAAAAAAATAAATTTTTTTATGACACAGCAGATGGGGGTTATCAGATAAAATTTTGAGTATCCCTAGAAGCTTTGCCCTGCTTGTGACATAATGTATAGTGGGCACAATGAGTATAGGATATATTAGGAGTAGGATACATTGGGCACAGGACATAACGATCCGAAATATATTGGACACATAGAGGCAAAGAAAATGTAGCACAAGTTTCATCGGATCCAGAACGTAACAGCCCTAGGCATATTGGGTACAAGAAACGTTAGGCACAGGATATATAAGTTCCAAACATATTGAGCTCATGATATATTGAGCAAAATACATTAGCACAGGATATATGGACCCCACACATATGGAGACACAAAAACAAATGATTTAGTAAGTACAGGTTATGTAGTCACAATATATATTTAGCCCAAGAAATCAGAGGAACAAGATTTATTGACTGTAATGAACACAAGATATAAGGTCACAAAAAATATTAAGCACAATATATATTAGTTGATGCGGCACAAGGTTGAAAGTAAGAGGTACCCAGTGAGGATTGAACTCACTATTCAGTTGTAATAGGTTCTAGCTAACAAGCTTGTTAACCATTACACCACGCCGAGATGCCCAGCACAATATATGCTGGAGACAACATATGAGTACATGACATATATATTGGACATAAGACAAATTTGATACAAGAAAACTAAGAACAAAATATATTTGACACAAGATATGTTGGGCCAAAAATCATATAGGCATGAAGGATATTGATATATATTTGGGTACAGTACATATTGGGTGTATATATATATATATATCCAAGTGAATAAAGAACAAAGAAAGTATTAACAACGTTCAAAACATTAACTTAAAACAGTGCTCAATATAGAAATAGAGCTATGAATATTTATTATAAGTTATAGTTTAGAACATGTATAAATTATAATATTTAGTGTATCAAGGCAGCAAATATTTTTCTAAACATATACTGTTAAATATAAGAGACAATGAATGTCTATTATGTTTAATCATGAGCCGTTCTAAACGTCATATATTGGCTTTAATTTCAGTTGAAAATAAAGATAAAATTTCTCCAACATTTGGATAATTTTTGTTATCCAAAAATATAACCGCATTGCAAATTTGTGAACTGCATTTGTTATTTTTGGTCACTATTGCTGTTGCCTAGCGGAGTTTTATGTCAACACAAAATAAAATCATCGGTGATGGTGAATGTTATTGTATTACCATCTTAATAACCTCTCTGAAGATGGCTCATGTGAGCTGAAAGCTTAGAACCAAATTAATAAAAAATTATCCAGATGTTGGAGAATTTTTGTCTTTATTTTCAATTGAAATTAAAGCCAAAATATGACGTTTAGAACGGCTCATGATTAAAGATAACAGACATTCGTTGTCTCTTATATTTAACAGTATATGTTTAGAAAATTATAATATATATATATATATATATATATATATATATATATATATATATATTATGCTGCTCACTAGAAGGCATGGTGGCACAAGACAGACCAGTGATTAACAAATGTTTGCTAGTGTAGTAAGTTTGAACTTCATGGAGTATTTAACAACTTTGCCTTTGTGCTGGGCTAAACTATCTTTACTCATTATGGAACAACATTTATTCAAAAATTGCTCATTCAGAGCAGATTTCAAAAAGTGTTCAATACCTAAACCATTTAGCACTTTTTGAAATCTCACGTGACTGGTCAATTTCAGGGTAAACTTTGTCCCATAATTGATTTAAATGAACAGAGATTTTATAAATAGCTATTATTATTAAAATAGTAGAGCACTTTTATTTTTGCTGCTTTTATATATATATATATATATATATATATATAGTTTAGAACATGTACATATAATTTATTATAAATTATAGTTTAGAACATGTACAAAATTTGTACATCTAAACTATAATTTATAATAAATATTCACAGCTCTATATTATATACTGAGCACTGTTTTAAATTAATATTTTGAACATTGTAAATTTTTCTTCAATCCTTATTCACTTGGAGATATATATATATATATATATATATATATATATTCAATAAATATATATATATATATATATATATATATATATATATATATTTATTGAAAACCTGACTGCAACTATCAATAATCAAAATTTTATTGTTATCTTAAAAAATTAAATTGTGAAAATATTCATCCTGTTTACAGATGTTTGATTACACAGTTAATTTTTAAACAATTTTTATGAATTGTCATAATAAAGGAATAGATATTAGAATCTATCTCTAAAGAAATTACTATTCCATATAAAGTTAATACAAACTTACATCTTCAAAAGCGCACAAGGCAGCAGCTCTTGCTTCTTGTGCAGATTGGTAGGCAATTGGATTAAGCAAAGCATCAGCAAAGTCTACAAAAGAAAGAAAAAAGAAGCTTTCATTTCAGTTTTTTTTATTTCTGATATGAGATGCTGTTGTTAGTCAATGATTAGCACCTCCAACAGATAAAAATGCTTGGATCAAAGAATCATCAAATAATAGTTTAATTAATCATGGGATTAAGGAGAATTATAGTCCCTTTCAAATATTTTTAAAAATGAAATTAAAGAGATTACCTCAATCAGAGTTTGTATCTTACAATATAACAGACCATGTTTTATATCGAGTTATCTTTCTTGCATTTTCAATGCGAGATGGCAGTGTAGTTACTATAATGAAAATGGATTTTCAGGATATTTATGAAGCTTGGAGGCGAAAAGATTGACTCTGCAAAAAAGCAGAGTACAACAATAATAACTAGAAAAAATATTTGTCTTTACTTCCAAGATGAGGTAATATTTACATTATTATTAACATTGTTTGGACTATTGTCCTCATCTTTATTGCCATGTTTACGACATTTTGGCTGTTGTATACTCCGACCTTCATCAGGTGCTAGGAATTTTGAACCGAACCCTTCATTTCAACCATTGGGGTATAAAATTCTCATTCCATTTGTGATGCCACTTCTGGTAGCCATGTAGTTATCTCCCTTTAACTTAACTCATTAAGTTATTTGTTCACCTCTGCTGTAGCCTGGTATTGAACTCTTTGGGTCAAGTCACTGGAATTAACTAATGTCTATATCCACTGGGCCATGTGTCCTTGAGAACATCAGTGTATGAATTTCCAAGACTTATAAAATGTCTCAGTAACTATTTTTACATTTTCTCTAGTACTTTTTTTTACCAGAGCTCATATTGCAATCTTTGATGCTAATGGTTTTCTCTAGCACTTCATATTACTGTTTCTAATATTGTATTTATTTCTATGCTTGGCCAGCTTTTTTATGATCTAGCATATGTGCTGATTCCTTAAGTTTATAAACTTAATGTCTCAGTAACCATTTTTACCAGAGCTCATATTGCAATCTTTGATGCTAATGATTTTCTCTAGCAGTCCATATTACTGGTTCCCATATTGTATTCATTTCTATGCTTGGCCAGCTTTTTTTATGGTTTAGCATATGTGCTGATTCCTTAAGTTTACATAGTTTCTAATAGTGTTCTGTATCAATTATTTCAATTTCATCCCATTCCCTCTCTCCCTCCATATGTGGTCAGCTATACCTGATTCTTTATCTTCCCTAGTATTATAACCTAGGGATGTTCTTACAGCCTTACTTTGAGGAGGCAGCTCGTTTCTTTACATTTCTTTCCATAGCTGCAAGGAATGGTATACACACAGTCCTTAGTCATTTTCTTCTCTATTAGAGGTATTACTCAAGATGAGAACAACAGTCTGAACAATGTAAATAATAATGAAAAAAAATATATTTAAATATTGACAGCATGAATAAACAAGTAGTAAAATATTTGAACAATTTGTGTCTAAAGTTCTGAGGTGAAGTGGTAGATCTACATAGCAGCTAATTTTTTTTTTTTTCTTATAAGCGTTTCACCCCGAGCAAGGCATGTCACTGCCACTACTGCGCAGGGGGCTACGTAGAGTGGAGAAAGGATGATTAAATATAGGAAATGACAGAGGGTGGGTGATAGGCGGGTAAGGATACTGAGAATGAGGGTTGGGTAGATGAGAGTGTTCTGAGAATAGTTGGGAGTTAGTGTGATAGGAGGTGTCTATTGACCCTACATTTAAACACCTGGAGATTGTAACTGTCGGGAAAGCAGACTTGTGGAAGGGAGTTCCACAGGCGGGAAGCGCGAGAAAAGAAGCTATTGTAGTAGAATTTACGGTTACATCTTATTTGTTTAACTGTAAAAGGGTGGGACCTAGTTGCTAATCTAGTATCTCGTGTAAATTCGTGCTTAGGCGGCACCAGTGATCTAAGCTCATCGGAGCAGAAGCCATGAAAGTACTTGTAGAAGAGGCACTGGGAAGCCACATCACGCTGGTGAGAGAGCGGCTGCAGTCGGTCTGCCAAGTCAGTATCAACCACGTTACAGATCCTCCTTTGTATTTTGTCAAGAAGCCCAAGGATAGCAGCAGGGGCACCCGACCAGATATGGCAGCAATTGCATCTAAATTAGCAGCAGGAGGCTTGGAACTCCTGCTGGTTAAAATTGGTCCATTCTGGGATTTAAGTTCTGCCAATTCTTTTGGATTTTGCATCTACGCTTCCACTTGGTAACAGAATGTAGATGATCATCCTTACTCCATGATCATTTTATGATAATCCTTTATCTATAATCATTCAGTCAAGGATGGTCATAGATGATCATTCAGTCAAGGATGGTCATAGATGATCATTCAGTCAAGGATGGTCATAGATGATCATTCAGTCAAGGATGGTCATAGATGATCATTCAGTCAAGGATGGTGACAGATCAAGTTTGGGTAAACTTATATCGTGGAGGCTGCATATGGTTAGCGAAATATTAGTAAATTTGAAAGAGAAATTGTTTTTTCTTCTTTCAATTGAGTTATTTTGTTTTCAGATAAATGTGTTTCATGTGAAGTTTCTATTTTAAAATATAAATTAATAAAAATTGTTTCTTTAAACAGAGTTACTTTGTTTTTCAAATTAATGTTTTTCTACTTTATAATATTCATTTATAAAAATTGCTTTTTTATTAAAACAAGGTTATTTGTCCTTCAAATGTGTTTTATGTGAAGCTCTTACTTAATAATACTTATTAATCAAAATTGTTTTCCTTCAAAGTTTAACTCAGTTACTTTATCTTTCAAATGTGTTTCCTATGAATTTCCTACAGTTTTCTAAAATATAAATTAATAAAAATTAATTGCATTTTTTCTTTAAAAGTTTTTTATTTTGACAATTTTAAATTTTCATTATTTTGGTTAATATACTATGTGGCCCTATAAAATTGTAAAATTTTGAATGTGGCTCTTGCACTGAAAAGTTTTTCCACCCTGTGATAGATGATAATTCTTAATCTATGATCATTCAGTCAAAGATGATCACAGATGATTATCCTTAATCTATGATTATTCAGTCAAGGATGGTCATAGATTATCATTCATAATTTATGGTCATTCAATCAAAGATAATCATTCTTAATTTCTGATTCCATTATATTACTATATACATTATTTGAATCTTAACATACCAACGTTCTATATTTGCATATATACTATGTAAGTAGTTTATTTGTATATTCACCATAAAATTACGTCAATTTTATCCAGTTTTTATTTGCATTAGCAAAGTGCATTAATAATGCCAAATTTTGCAGTAACAGCTGCACTATGAGGAAACTGTATGTCTTCTTATTGAAATGTGTTTAAATATTTGTATTTTTAAGTAATCTGTGCAAAAATCACATTTTCCACCAACATGAAGTAGAGCGATCATATTGAATCATTTAATAGATCTGCTGCTAGTAAAGTCAGCTCACTGTTTTGTGCTAGACAATTTTTCTTGCACATTTATAAATCTACCATTTGTCTGTGCACTGAATATCACTACCCATTTAATCTGGTTTTCTTGTTATAAATCAAAAAAATAAAGTCTGTAATGTTACTGATCCTGATTTGGTATTTTGACTTCATTTACTTCACACTGCTATGATTTAGTTTCTATTGCTTTTTGTAAATATTTTCCTGGCAGTTGTTCTAATAAGACCTCTTTCTTGGTACCCCAACTACATGAATTTAAGGTAATAAAGCCACTAAGATGCAAGGGTTTTACTGAGAGAATGAGAAAATGTTAGTGATGAGAATAAACAATAAAAGAACAGGATTCAGAAAGACAGAAGATGTTGATTGATGTTGTGTTTAAATTTTTCAAGATCATAGTTGACAGGAAAGCAAGAAGCCTGAAGAGATTTCCATCGAAAATAATTTTAAAATTTTGTTTTTATTATTCTTTCCAAAATTTTACTATTAGATATTAAGATGTTACCTGCAAATGCGTCCGATACATAATCTTTCGCAACAATGTGCGCAAACACGGAAGCCAGACCCAGAGGTCTGTTGCTCTCATTTCGAAGAGGAATGTGCCTGTAACCTGTAAAACAAATGCATAAAATCTTTATGAGTAAATTCATACTCTTTAGCAAAACTGACTGACATACCAAAAAGGGAACAATTTAATTGATAATGTAAAATATATGTTAAAAAGCCACAAGGGTAAATTTTCTTTAATCATGTTTAATAATAATGTTTGTATCTAAAAATATCTGATATTCAAATGTAAGAATAACTGCTTTGAATATAAATACTGGTTTTTGCATATAATTATAACTGATTTTTTAAAATTTAATGATTATTGGTTTTTGACTATAGTAATAATTAATGATTGTATGTATGAATAATCGAAATTAGAAAAAAATAACTATATAAAAATTACAATTATTCATGCATGCAATGAACAATTATTATTACATATGTTGCAAAATTCAGTTATTTCCAAAAATTAGTTATATAATAACTAATTTTTGGAAATAATAACTGAATTTTGTGTGATTTTGTTAGTTTTTCTTGTAATAATTGCATGATATTCATATATAGTTTTAGTTTTTCATGAAAATTGCAAATATTTAAAACAAACATACCAGGTTTGATACCATCCAGAGGCATGACACGATGTCCAATAAATTTGCCATTTTCTTCAGATACAATAACTCTGATTACAGCTAAGTCAGGCAATACAACCTACATTAAATGAAAATTAAATGGATTACAATTATGCGTTCTAAGGAATTCAGGAATTAAAAATTTAGCTAAGGTAAATTTCTCCAAAATAATTAAATTGAAATAATTTCAACATTTCATGAAACATTTGATTGATTTATTTTTTGCAGCTTATTAACCTTATACAGGTTATACAAAGCCAGTAAACATTTTTATATAGTAAGAATTTTGGGGATATAATAAGGATTTACTAATACAAGTTCTACTAATTAATCAATAGCTTGGGGGGTTAAATTCATACCTTTCCCAAGAGTATTTGCATTAAGTGAATATAACGAACCCTATTGAAATTAGAACTTGATTCTCCGAATTCCAATTCTGAGCTGTTACCACTTATATTACCCACACATCCATGGTTACAGCAGTCACCCATTTATGCACTGACCATTAACTTTGGATGAGACCTGGTGTTTCAACAAAAATGGTTGTATGCTAACATTAATTAGAACCTGAACCAAATCAGTTTAGAATATAAAAGATTAACATTAATTAATTCATGGACTCTTCTGGACTAGTATTTCATCCCAGGTTCTCAATAAGAACAGCAGAGCTTGAGCTACTGCCCTGGATATCTCAAAAGCATTCAATAGTTTGTCATGTCAATCTTTCGTGCAAGTTACAGGGCTATGGCATAACTGGACATTTGTTTGATTTAATCCAATCATCCCTATCAAATCACGTAAAGAAGGTTATATTGAACAGGCATGCTTCCAGATCCTATCATATGAATGCAGGTCTCCCTCAAGGCTCTGTCCTAAGTCCTGCAATTTTATCAATGACCTTCCTGATGTAATCAGTTGCCAAGTCAGCATTCAAACTGAGGAGACCACCATTTACTCCCACCTCAATAAGAAATCTGCCAAGGCTGACAAAGTAAACCTTGCTGCTGCTCTTGAAAAAAACTCTTCAAGCTGTGGTCAACTGGGGTAAGAAATGGCTTGTATATTTTAATGCTTCCAAAATGAATCTGCTCTCCTTTAATCACCATAGACAAACTCTCCTACCTTCCATGAGTATGGAACATGCTAGTCTCACAGAAAGCAATACACGCTGCCTCCTCAGAAGATCAGGTCACTGTGTCTATCTTACACTTTTCGCCCATGTATTGAATACTGCTGTCGTATCTGATTGGGTGCTATTCATCTGGGGGTTCTTGACAAAATCCAAAAAAGGATCTGCAATGTAATCAATCTCGATTTGGCAACACTACTTCAGTCACTTTCTCACCAACAAGATGTGGCTTCCCTCTGTCTTTTCTACAGATATTTTCACGGCTTCTGTTCTGACAAGCTTATCTCCCTGGTGGCCCCTCTCTACGTATTTACTCAAGCTACTAGACTGGCAACTAGGTCACATCCTTTTAAAGTCAAAACAGTCGAATGTAACTTCCACTTCTACTCTAGCAGCTTTTTTTCTTGCACTTTTTGAACCTGTTGAACTCTCTTCCATATACTTGCTTCCCTGATACCTACAATTTCCAATAGCTTAAGTGCAATGTCAATTGCCATCTTTTATCTCCTTGAGTTCCATCTTTCTCTTATTCTTTCTTTGACAACTCCTGTATTTTGTTCCTTTTTCTTTCTGATCTACTCTTGTGTACCCCCCTGCACTGTACCCCCCTGCACACCAGTGGCAGTACTGTCTTGCTTGGGGTGAATTGATTAAAAAAAAATACATCTTCACATGTCATCCAAGAATTTTTGTTCTGCCCCTTTCTCAGGAGAAACACTACCCAGGCAAAAATTTCCCAGTTAACGATGAAGTTTTGATGTTCATATATGTGAATTATTTATATTAAGTTGTTGGCTTGATAAAGAAAAAATACTGTATGGTTATCAAGTATTACCATATGTAACCTACCACTGTGGAAGGCCAGAATTTGTATGGGCTGAAACATTGTGATAAAAACAACAAATTAGTTTGCATTAGGGTGTATCAAAAGTACTTATTTTATAGATCAAAATATTATTTCTTGCACAAGTATAAAGAGTACATGAGTATCTGGCTGGGTGGTTTGAATGTTTGCTTTTTAACAATGAAACCTTGATTAAAATCTCATCATGGTTGAGGTATTGGGAGGTAACTTCTTAATATTATTGGCCTGGAGAGGTAACCCAAGCATGTAGCATCAGTGAAAAGTGCCTGAAAACCATACCATGGGTTCATGGAATTGTTCTGGAATCTGTTGATGGCTGTGCTAGACACAAAGTCACAAGTTATAATGGCCAAGGGTTATCATAGCCAAGAGTTTAAGCATACTGACACACATTGGAAAAAAGAAGGTTATATAACTTATACTTTCTAAGGAATTAATGGATTTTATTTATAATCCAATATCATTTCATATGTTATATTTAGTGGATACATGTTTTTAAAAATTTACATCTACTAGTCTGTCTGTGCATTTTATAATCTTATTAAAGAAAATGTACATTCTGACGGTTTTAATCCAACCAAATCATAAGCCTTCTCCTAGTAACTAAGATCCACTTAGCATAGTTTCAGTATAAACCACAGGTGAGCTCTGTGAGTGTTGCCTGAGAAGGTGTCTGCTGCAGGAATTGGCTAGCTGTCCTAACAGACAAGTGTATTCAAAAATGAGTAACAAGCCATTATAAAGAACTCCTATGATTCTACTATATCATTAATATTATCATTATCATACATGCAATATCATTATTAAGTGCCTTTCAGCTGTACCTTTTATTTCAGATGTTATAATGGCAGATACAAGTATTGAGATTTTGGCAATTTTGAGACATTATTTTAAATTAGGCAGTACTTTAAACGTTGCAGAATTTGGGAAGTGGAAAGAAATGAAACAATATCTGATTACCCTAAAATGCTTTAAACATTTTGTACAAGATGACTTGTCTCTTAAAATGAAACTTATAAACGGACAATCATCAGTTGCTATGATCTTCTTACCCACATTCAGCCCATGTAATTTACTTGTCTGCGATTGGTTAATAAATAACTATTGTTCTTGTATAGGACAATTTAGCAATTGCAGTCGACTGTAACCTTTCACCTCTGAAGCAACTTTCACGTGTGTTGTGTTGATTGGTTAATTTTTAGCCAATCACATATTTTTCTTATATAAACAAAGTTTCTCTCATGCTTGCTCATCGAGCCACTTTCTGCAGAAAAATACTACGGGTTTTCGCAAGCTTATCAGTAGATACACACAGGCTGCCTAAGACTACACCACACGTAAGTCTCTCTACACATCCCTTGTCTAATGCACATGCAGACACAGAACTTTGTCTTCTGTCTGAACATTTTCATCAAGAACTTTTGATCTTTGAACTCTTGACCAAAATTTGTATCACACACAGTGACATTCGAAATAATTGTATTTTTTTATGTTATTTGTTCTTACATGAAAATCTTGCTAACAATTTTAACAAACCTTTTTCAGTGAAAGAAAAAACTTCATGCATCTTTCTTTATTCGATGAACAGCTAAAGGGGAACAACTTTCCTCTGACTCTGTGTACTGATATTACTTGTTTTGTTTGTTTATTGAATATATTTTAATTTATTGGTTACAAATTGGAGTTGTTGTTTTTATTTTTCTTGTTGGATGAATCGTAATATAAATCGTAAAGGACTAAAAACCCTCTACAATCAGTTTTCAATTATGCTCCTTCAAAATGCCATGTTAAGGAGAACTTGAATGCCAGCATTAGAAAATTTTCAGAAGCGTTAGGACCATTGGGTACTGATTAAAGGGATTGGTACACTTGTAAGAAAAATAGGTAAAAATCTTTTTGGGTGAAATAATTTTTTGTAGATTAGCATTCATTTTAGGTTACCAAATCCATGAAGTTATTCAGAATTAAAAGATATTGAATTTTCATAAATTCAAAAATGGAAACTTTGTTCATAATATAAATACAGTGTCAAAATTATTCATTATTTAAATAGTTATCTGTATTTTGTTTTTATTTACAAATATTAAGTTTGAAATTGGACTCATGTCATTGATATCTGTGTTTTTGTGTTTTACTTCAAGAACATATCTTGAACAAATTTAACCAAGAAACAAATGGATATATCACTACAATCTTAATCTCTTCAAATTTAAGGTTAGCTGTTTTCCTACATAACTTTCCATCTTGCCTTTTTTTTACACTCATACATCATCACACATTAACTCTCTCTCTTTTTCATGGGTCTTGTATTAACTGAACATCAGTATAAAAAAATTAAGTAGTGCTCATCATCAAAAGATACCCTATGTAGAATATTAGTTAAGTGCCATACGTGAAACATGCTTGGGTGATCATGTCTCTTTTGAGACATGATTGACTGGGCAGAAGATTATCCCGCAGTAGGTTGCCATTGCGGTAAACTGGTTGCCAACCAAGGCTATAGAACCCAATCTGTCCTGTTATTTAACTGGAAGGCAGAAACGGATTAATACCTTTCCCAAGGGTATTTGTGCATAAGTGAATGCAATGAATTCAACTGGAATTCGAACTCGGCTCCCCGATTTCTCGTTCCGAGCTGATATCCACTGTACCACAACGTACATCCTATGTAGAATATTACCCAAACTTAAAAAAAAACAAGAAAAAACAAATAGAAGATTAGAGAAGAAAAAAATACTTTCAGTACAATATATATAATTCAAAAACTCAATATCAGTCAATGCGAGCCTGGATTGTTATTTGGTATCAAATACCCAATACAGAATATTTAAGTTACCTTCTTGAAGACAAAAACTTTCTCATCATAGTAAGGATCCATGCCATTGTCCTCAATGACTTTAGTTTTGAACTTCTTTCTCACTGTATCTGTTGGCAAACCATACATCTCGACTTCAACATAAGATGAGATCTGCTTATCAGATAAGAACTGAGCCGAGATGATCTGGAAAATAACAAAAAGAAACTTATATTCAATATATAAAGTAAAACTCATGTAAATTTCGAATAAAGCTTTTATGATTTTCATTACCTTAAAATGTGTCAGTAAGTAATGATCATTTAATTAGACTTTAATGATAGAAAAATATTTCTGTTTTTAACTGGCAACATAAAAGCATTTTTAGAATAGAATTTAAATACATATTAAAAAATTTCTGTCTGAATTTCTTGAATGAGGTGCTATTATTTTTTATAAATGGACAATTTTTCTCATTTTTGTTGTCGTTATCCCATTTCGGCTATGGTGCCCGCCATTTGGTCATCTTGTGTATATCACTCCAGGTAACCTACAGAGAATTCTAAACTGAACTGTTTATTTAATCTGTGGGATAGACTGTTCTTGTTCCACTGCCCATGTCTAGAGATATCTCCTTTAGCTTTTATTTTTAGTACTGCTCGGTTATTGTTTGCCCTGTTTCCACTGAGTCGAAGTACACACTGTCTGACCCAGGGTATTGGACTTATAATTAATACATAAATATTAGAAAGTCTTAGGTATCATGTTTACAAACAACATACATTGGAAGAAAGAAGGTTATATAACTTATATTTTCTAAGGAATTAATGAATTTCTGTGGATACATGCATTTGCGTAGATGCCTGCAGTATTAAACATTTACTTCTACCAGCCTGTGTGTGCATTTGAGAATCTTAATAAAGAAAATGTAGATTCTGACAGGGTTTAAATCTGTGTGTTCTTTATAGGGGAAATCATCATCATGTTTAGTGTGCTTTTTACTGCGCAGCCAAGGAAAGCTTTCACAGACAAACAAGGTTTAATTGTCCTTTTTAAGAAATGCACATCTGTTGTTGGGATCCCTTAAAACCCACATCTGCAAACCTTTATTTTTGTATCTAAAATTTAAACACAATAATTTCTAAGGAATTAATAGATTATTTTAAATGACTGATTGATGAAATGACTGCAGTTGAGGTCATCAAGTTATTGGAAACAACTTAATCCTTTTCTTTGCTGCATAGTACGTGATTTGCCCGAGTTGCATAGAGATTTGGAGTCAGAGTTGGTCTTCTCCTAGACTGGCTGCCAACCAAGGCTGAAGAACCGAGTCTGCCTTACTATTTAACTTAGGGGTGAGGTGAAGAAATGCATTCATACTTTTCCCAAGGGTATTTGTGCGAAAGTGACTGTCCCAAAATTCAAACTTGTTCTCTGGTTTCTTGTTTTGATCCACTATCCGTTACATTATCGGCACATTTTATTTTTTTAATTCAACATTATTTTATCACTTTAAACATTATATTTAGTGGATACGCCTGTTTGAATAAACGCCCTGTTTTTATTTTAATAGTCTACATGTGAGAGTCTTAATGAAAAACCTATACTTAAGAGAGTAATGAATCATCAACAAAATCAACAAAGATGTAACATTAGACATTTATACTGAGGAATTATTCAACTTTACCTTAATTTCAATGGTTCCTGCTACAACGCCATCGACAGTGGATTCTGTGAAGGGATCAAATCTCTTATCAAGTTTTCTCATAAATTCAGGTTTGAGTAAATAACCTGAACAACCATTGTATTCAAACACACCGAGGTTGACACACATGGCAACATCTGCAAATAGGAGGTAAAAGAAAAAAAAATGTTTTAAAGTGATAAACTTAGTGGATTTTTTTTTATAATCATATTGCCCCAAGCAAGGTATTTTACTGCCACTGTTTTGCAGGGGGTTACATAAGAGGAAAGTTATGAGAAAGGGTGACAGGTTATAGGGGGTGTCAGGAATTGGGTAAGAGAAGGATGAGATACTGATGAGAGTGAAGTGGATGGAGAAAGAAGCCTGAGAGAAAGGATGCAGGTTAGTGAGATAGGAGATGACTATTGACTTTACATTTAAATTCTTGGAGATTGTAGCTGTTGGAGAAGCAAATAAATGGAAAGGAATTCCACAGGTGGGAAGTGTGAGAAAAGAAGCTGATGGAGTAGAATTTGCATTTACATTTTATTGGTTTCACAGTAAAGAGGTGTTGCTAATCTTGTGGCTCGAGTAAATTCATATATAGGGGGCACCAGGAAGCTAAGTTCATCGGAGCAGAAAACGTGAAATTATTTGTAGAAGAGACACAAGGAAGGCACATTGCCCCGATGAGAAAGTGACTGTATCTGAGCTGCCAAGTCGGGATTAATCACATTACAGATTCTTTGTTGGATTTTGTCAGGAGCACCCGACTAGATATGGCAGCAGTATTCAATGCATGGGCAGATGGTAGATTGATATATGTGCAGGATGGTTTCAGACGGGAAAAACTTCCTGGCCCTACACAGAGATCCGACTTTCTTAGCAGCGGATTTAGCTATGGATTCTATATAGTCATTCCACTTGAGGTCTGTTGTGAGAGTTAACCTGAGGAGGCGCAGTGTTTTGCTTTCAGGGAGACTAGCCTGATCCATGCTAATGGGGGGTAGGATGTAAAGGTAATTTAATAAATGGAACAACTATTCAAACACACTAAGGTTGACAAACATGACAATATCTGCAAATAGGAAGTAAAAATGGCAAATGCTAAAAAGAGATAAAAACTTAGGGTATATGGACATCACTTTTGTCTTTCTGTAGATTTTTTGACAGATTAATTCTAAAGAATCAAACATGACAGAAATTAGAAAATCTTTTGAAGATGTCTGCATCTTGGAATTTATGGCTAAAGATTGGAGCCAAATTTGAAATTGTAAAAATTCTTTGAGTCTCAATTGATATGAAAAGTGGAAATGTTTGAAGGAATTCATTTTTTTTTAAATTTGCGGGTAGATTTGATGTATTTACTTAATTAAACAAACAAAAAAAAATTCCTATAAGATAAAGTGTGGTGATACCGAGCAAAACGAGGGACCGGATGTTTGCCCTCAGAGATCCAGAAAGCAAATGACCAAAATTAGTCTTTGCGCACCCGGCTCCACGCATATGTTCTGGCAGAAAACCAAAAATGAATAAATATCAAATTCCTTTTAGCAAGCTTATGTGAATTTTATTTATTGCCCAATGGGAAGCCCAGAATTAAATACGGGTGTGAATTCCCGAATGACTTGCTGGGACCCACAAAGACGAAATAAAAAGCCAACACAGGACGCATCGCCAGAGTTGAGAAAGAGAGCATAATTAGCACGTCCCTTGACCTCATCAAGCGATCCATTATGTTCGCCTCCTTTCCCTCTCATCATCTTTTTCGCTGTCCCTGGGCTACTTACCCGATCTACTGAGTGTAGACATCAAAGACATTCCTAACTGACAAATGCTCACACATACATATCCACAAACTCTCTTTTCAGCATTTATTGCCATGAACATTTTAATGTTCTTTGAACCCATCCTAAGGACATTACTTTATTTGTAAAAAACCTTAATTGATATCTGTGTATATATAAATGTTGTTTCTATACTCAATTTGATTTTCTTGTTTTATAACCCCTTTTATAACTTATAGTGGGCTATCTACTTACGAGGCCAAATTCAGTTAATCTGTTTCAACATACAATTACGTTGCACTAGAACGGATAACCCACTATAAAAGTATAAGAATGAGTTTCATATGGAAAAGTTCCATCAATTATTTGGTCTGGTATTTTCATATTTGTTTTTAATGTATTTGTGATAAAATTCTTTGTATTGTCAATATAGAGGATCAAGGTAATATGTATGATTAAAATTATACATTTGATGTTACAATTGTTTCCACAAAATGAAAATTATTTATGACTAATTATTAATATATCCTCAGATAAATTATTAAAATGTAAAAGTATTGAAGATTAAAAATAGTGTTATGATAAAAAAGAATAATTAGAAAAATATTTATATGTCAAAAGAAAAAATGTATTTATTTATTTTTATTAAAGTCTTATTAAACATTTTTGACTAGTATTTACTGGGATCTTATTTTTTGTTGCTTTTTATTGTGATAAAAATAACAATATGTTCAGTATCTTATGGAACAAACAAATCAGGAAGTTTTTAGGAGAATAGTAGCTACAAATAAATAGTTGATAATAACCAGAAAAAACAGTTGAAATTTTGGTGGCACATAAGGAAGAAAAAAGGCTTGGAGAATTTAACACTTACAGGGTGCATCAAGAGACAGAAGTAAGTAATTTGACAATTTTGAACAAATTTCAAGGATGAGTACAAGTACCACAAAAACCCAGAGGGATCCTAAAGAAGAAAGTATTTTTGAGAGAAATAAAACAGAGAAAGCTGTGGAGAGTCATGACTGCCCATGTTCTGAAATGACATGAAACATACACATATATGTGTGTGTATGTATGTGTGAGAGTGATAGTAAACTATAAAATTTCTGTAGCAGAGAATTTGTAATAACTTACCAAAGCACTGGAAGTTTAAGGCAACCAATTGACAACCAGCGTTCCAGTAGATCTACAACGAGAACAGAGTATAAAATAGCCACAAGTTATTCGTTAGCCAACAATAAATAAATATGCAAAGAAAAAAAAAATGGACATGTACAATGGTAGAGACAAAATTTTTAAGGACAGGTTCTCACTTTGATGACATCTTATATATTTTGTTTATGAAATTAAGAACCAGTTTTCTTTTCTTTTTTGACATTCCTAATTATTTTCTTTAGTAAGAGCCAAGGGAATTAAGAACTAGTTCTGTGAAAATGTGTACTTTTAGTAAATGGTTACCACAAACTGTTGCAAAACCCTTAAATTTCAACACCAGACACATGAGTTTAGTAAGGGAGAAAAAGAATCATGTTTCTTAAATCTGTGCAATAGAATGCCAGAAAATTAAAATTTATTTGATTTAATAATGAACCTAAAAGTTTCACAAAAGAAAGCTTCATATATTGAGAAAATGCTTATCAAAAATTGTAACTGTAATTAATTAGCTCCAGTGAGCGAATCACATTATGTTTTGATTAAAACCTCAGAAAGCGTTTATAAAACATGTATAAGAATAAAATATGCATTTAGGTTTTATTAAAATTCTAAAAATAGCTTTTTAAAACAATAAAAGTTACCAAATAAGTATTCAGTAATGACAATGTCAAGAGAAAAATCATGTGTTTGAATGTTTTTTTTTTTTTGTGAATACATTTGTTAAACTTTGGCATTGATTCTATGAAAAAAAACAAAAAAAAACAACATTTTGTCCAACAAAATTCTTTTTCAGAATAAAACGTTGCTACACAGTTTCCAGTTTTGTTATTTATATACATACTGTTATGTATATTTTTATATTATATTTTTCATATACATTTGTGTGTCACACTTTTTTATGTCCTGTTAAGAATTCTATAGATAGAGATGAACAAATTGTCCATCTGGTGATGTAATCATTAATCATTAAATAGTGAACACTTCTGGTGATGAGGTAGAAACAAAACTATGTTAAATTTGATAAATAAAACTTTATATTTACTGGTCAATCTAATGTTATTTGTTTAGTTTAATATTCAGGAAATATTAATCATAAACAAAAAAGTACAAAGCAAAATATAATTTTTGAATGCTATATAAGTACGTGTGTTTGTGGTGCAATGGATATCAGCATAGAATGAAAAATTGGTGAGCTGTTTTCACATTCCAGTTCAATTTATTGCATTCACTTACACACAAATACCATTGGAAAAGGTATTAATCCATCTCTTTTCCCTCCAGCTATGGGTTAAATAACAGAGTGGATTGGGTTCTATAGCTTTAGTTGGCAAACAGTCTAATTGCAGAAAGAGATGACAAGCTACTGCCGAGTCAGTCATGGATCAAAAGAAACATGATTGCCCAAGGGATTGACAAGTACAATGCAATTTTAAAATTATTTATTTCTTGCCGTTATTTTTAATGGCATAGGATCGTTTTTTATAGTTTATCAACCCTTTATGATTCAAAACATTTTAGATTGTAAGAATTATTATTTTTGTGAGTGAATATTGCATTAATTAAATGAAAATAAGAATGATGTTTCCAGATACAAGTCCTACTATTTAACCCATAACTGGAGAAAGAAGAGATGAATTTATGTCTTTCCTAAAGGTATTTGTGCATAAGTCACTGTAATAAACTTGACTGGGATTCAAACCTGGCTTTAATACCTGTAATCTAATTAAGATTAATTATTAATGAAGAGTATGCTATACATAATGGTCAATTCTGAAATTTCATTCATAAGCAATGAAAAATCATTAAAGAATAGAAAGTTGAATTCTGATGTATTATTAAAATTTGCTAAATGCTGTCAAAGTTGACAATGGTGGTAGCAGCCTTTTGCTACTATTGTCTGGG
This sequence comes from Ascarosepion bandense, assembly GCA_037127315.1. Lineage (NCBI taxonomy): Eukaryota > Metazoa > Mollusca > Cephalopoda > Sepiida > Sepiidae > Ascarosepion > Ascarosepion bandense. The sequence goes on along the minus strand of JBBBDQ010000917.1, from coordinate 1,887,909 downwards.
CAAAGTAGATATTGTGGAGTAGTTTGTCCAGTTGCTCACTCACCTACTCCTTGCTTCAGACATATTGAGAAGACTTTTGACAAGATACTTGGTGATGGAACAGAATGCAAAGAGAAGTGGATTCATGCCTTTCTCAAGGGTATGGACGCAAAGTCAAGCAAACACAAGTAGCCCTACTTAGAATTTATTTTGTCAATTTTTTTTCTTTGCTGATAACTTAAATCACCTCTCATCCCAAACTGAAAAGTTGTTAAAATACAAATTTAGAGAAGAAATCAATAAAAAATAGCAAAGATATTTACCTGAGGTACATAGTTACTGGAGTCTACTCTTGTACCCTTGGGATAAATTCTAGTTAATTGTTTCTTGTTATAACTGGATTTCAGTTAAGGATTTGCAAAGAATATTAAGTTTCTTTTTTTTTTTTTTCAAGAAAGAAAACATTGAGACAAGAAAGGTTAAGTAAATTCATTACTAAAAACTCATTGTTGATGTAAATATTTAAGAATAAAACCCCCAATAATTGCCTACAAATAAAGATAAGGTAGTTAAAATAATTCAAAATCCGATCTAAATCAAAACTTATTTATAAATGGAACTTTGTCTCTGTGTGTGTATATGTGTGTGTGTCTGTGTGTGTCAGTTACCTATAGACTCCGAAAAGGCTGAACCAATTTTCTTGAAAATTTACACAGTTGTACTATAAGTGTCTGTGAGTGTTCTTAGCTAGGTTTTGTGTCAAGGTACCCCCTATAAATATCAAAAATCGATAATCGAAAAAATCAGGTTATAGAAGGAGTGGTCCGATTTTAATCAAATTTCATACACTCATAGACAAAGACATAAACGATATTCAGAAGTTTCAAGGTTGCAGTTCTTACAATAGTTCAGAAAGTCGATAACATATATATATATGTAAAAGGCAAGATGTTTGTGTGTGTGTCTGTTTATCTGCCTGTATGTCTGTATTTTTTCAGCCTGTTTATTTTAGTTTTTGCTTCGGGTTTGGCTCTGAGTAGGTATAATTGTAGTTCTTAGTCTCAGCCATGATACCATTTACTCAGAGGACTTATTTAGCCTTCAATATTCAGTTTACGATGAAAAAAACTTATTTGATATCGATACCATGAAATCAAAATTTGACTTACATCCATTCATTTTTCTTTCAGTCTACGGTTTCACTTTAACTGGAAACAACTATTGCTTTTTAGTCTTTTGTGCCAACGTCTAAAGAGTCTGAGCTCCAGGACCATGGATTAGTTTTAAAGCTTTCATTACACCCGAGCAACACCGGGCTATACTGCTCGTTGAAAATAAATGTGAGAATGGAAAGATGTTTTATAATGTTAGTTTTTGTAATGTTATTCTGAAAATAACTTTTGATAACTCGCTATTAGTGAGTTATAATATTTCGGTATTTTCATGTAAAGTCAATGTACTAAACGAACCCTTTGAATAATACTCAGTAAGGTTCTCAGAATAATTCTTTCGAGTAATTCACTCAGAAACAATTTCTTTAATGATGCACAACACTGAAATGATGTACAACACAGAACACACTCTGACTTATGTTTGAGTTCTTTATATACGAAATATTTATGGTCATGTGATTTCAGTAGCACAATTCTTTCAACAGTTACATTTGTTGCCTGGAGATCTGTGTTCAATCACACGTGTCGGTATCGACAGTTTCTTCCTATATAACAGATGATAGGAAAATATTTCACAAATTTGTTTAGCCATCAAAAGATCAATTCACAAACTGTGAAATTTTTTAGATCCTCAGTTACAAAAAATGAGTCACAAAACGAAAAAGAATATTTCACTGATTACAATAATTGAGAAACAACAGCTGTGGTTTCTCATTAAATTCACTGATGCATTCTTGATAAGTTCGTATTGCTTCGTTTGAAGACATTACATGAATTTCATAAACAAGTAATACCTATTAAAATTTCATTGTTTTCCTATTTTAATTTTTGAATGAATCAGAATTCTTAGGTTAATGAGTGAATGTTCTTGCGAGTTCCAGGATTATAAAAATGCCCATAAAAATTGCTTTGTTAAATAGTTGAGCTTAACAACTTTAACAAAATATTGAAATAAAAATCATAAACATGAATGCGGATCATTACATAAAGTAAGCGGGTACAAATGAAAAGATTAAACAATTGACAAGGTTTTCTATTTCACAGAAGCAGATATTAAATACACAAGAGTGTTATCACCTCTTCTAGAATCCTTTCTTCTTATTAAGTATCTTTACCTTTTCCCACTAAAACCAAACAGCATTTCTGACATCTCTTTTTCTTCTATCTTTTCTCACAATCAAAATAGAATGGTCCATTATTTATCTAAGGTAATGGCACGGTGTAATGCATATGCAAACTAATAGACGTACAGCAGAATTATAAGACATTTACTAAGTTTTAATAACAGTCTAATTCTGCCAAATAACAGTCAAGAAGATTGTGTTTCTTTAATCTTACAAATGAGAACGACCTCCTGTTTGCTGGACCTGAAAAATCGCCGTTTTAGTTCCAGGTTTTTACTTGAACTATAAAAAAAAGGGTGTGATGGAATTTGTGCAATTAACTTAGTTGCAAATTAGATCCTTTTTTTTTGAGAAATTATGTCTTAGTTATTTCTGTTACTCAGCCACAACATCAAGATATGCTTCTTCCTGGCCACAGTAGAGTCAGTTCCCTTGCATGAGTATGAGACAGACAACTGACAGAAACATCTACAAGAGACTAAACGAAGGCTACACTGGAATGTTATAAATGGCACTTGATTTACACTAGAGTGTTAAACTAATGAACAAGCAATTCTATGGAAAACTAATCCCATTCTTGAAGAAGATAACATTCAAAAGGTGGAAGCTTGTCAGAAGTTGCTTATGCCATCCAGAAAAATTACATGAAAATTTATTTTATAGTGACCATCTAAAGGATTAAAGAACAGAGGCTGGCAAGCTATCATGTTCCCAGATACATCTATCTAAATACCAACATTGAAAATTTGGAAAAACTCAAAATAGTTATAATGGATTAGAATAGCTGGAGACAATATACTGAGCTCTTTGTTTATTAAGGCATTAGGAAATTGATTTATTAAATTACACAAGATGCTGTCAGATTTATTTTAGTAACTACATCATCATCAGTCCTTTGACTGCTTCAATTGCCGAGGAGATTTAAGAGCAGAAGAAACAGACAACCTCCTCTAGGATGATCTGTTGGTGGTGGCTCTCAGTAGTTCTGGCATTCTTATGTCCATCTAGTCTTTGATGTTGTCTGACCAGCTTTTACATTGCTGGCCCCACTTGCATCCGCCTTCAACAGTGCTTTGCATGGTGGTCTTGTAGAGGCTGTAATACCATGTAATGTGGCCAAGCCATGACATCTTCCAACTCTTAACAGTGATGAAAAATTATGTGGTGATACCGAGCAAAGCGAGGGACTGGATGTTTGCCCTCAGAGATCCAGAAAGCAAATGACCAAAATTAGTCTTTGCGCACCCGGCTCCACGCATATGTTCCAGTAGAAAACCAAAAATTAATAAATATCAAATTCCTTTTCGCGAGTCTACATGAATTTTATTTATCGTCCAATGGGAAGTCCAGAATTAAATACAGGTGTGAATTCCCAAATGACTTGTTGGGACCCACAAAGACAAAATAAAAAGCCGACACAGAAAGCATCGTCAGTTGAGAAAGTACGAGCATAATTAGCACATCCCTTGACCTTGTCAAGGGATCACACTATGCTCGCCTCCCCTTTCTCTCTCATTTTCTTCTTTGCTGTCCCCTGAGCTACTTACCCGACCAAGGAAGCGGAGACATCAAAGACATTCCTAACTGACAAACGCTCACACATATATATGCACAAACTCCCTTTTTGGCATTTACTGCTACAAACATTTTAACGTCCTTTGAACCCATCCTAAAGACATTCCTTTTATTTGTAAAAAACCTTAATTGATATATATGTATATATATATATATATATATATATATATATATATATATATAAATGTTGCTTCTATACTCAATTTGATTTTCTTGTTTATAACCCCCTTATAGTGGGCTATCTATTAACGAGGTCAAATTCAGTTAATCTATTTCAACACACAACTACACTTCACTAGAACGGATACCCCACCATAACATTTTTGAGTTTGTTTTGTACAGTCATTGGTTTTGTGTTCCCAGTAGGAAATGCAGAGTAGCTTCATCAAGCATTTGTTTTCAAATACCATTTTCCTGTCTGAAGCATAGAAGAGGGTAAAGATGACTAACAATTTGTAGAGCTTGAAATTGAAAGCTGACGACGCACTTCCATATCCCTTCCAGTCTGGTCATCACTATTGTTGATATGGTCATCTGTGTGCAGATTTCTGTGTTTCAGGTGTCATCTTTTGAAAAAGTTGTCCCCAAGTATTTGAAACTGGACATTTCCTCTAGAGGGCTTCATTGTATATTTGCACAAAGTGTTTTGTAACTATATGATGATTTGAATAGTTCTTTGTTTGATTTCATTTGATTCATGAGCAAATTGACGAACTATCATCCCATAAATTCAAGCAAAAATAGTCATTATTATTATTTAATTTACAGGGTTCAAGTTTGAACTTTTCTGAAGATAACTTTGATCAACAAATGCCTGAAGAAGGCTGGAGGGCACAACAACCTGAATGTTGTGATAACAACAAAGATGAGGACATTAGTCTGAAAATGATGACGAACTATCATCTCATAAATTCAAACAAAAATAGTCATTATTTAAGATAAATTGCTTATGCAAAAAGGATACTCTACAAAATCTTCAGGATTGTCTTTCAGTTTATTCAAAGCTTGGGTTTCCACCATCGAGGACATTTCATAATGTCTGTCTTTCTCTGAAATAGAAGAAAGTAAATTGAAAAATATTTTTCTATGAGCTAAAACAATAGTTCTTAATCTTTTTTCGTTTATCCATTCATAACACCATATTTCAGAAAGCCAGTCATATACTTGCTTTATTGTTCGACTCTAAAAAGGTACATTGTAAAAAGATCAATATTTTGACAACTGTTTAAATCCGAACAATCTATGGCCCAATACTCCTTTGAGAAATTCTAAAATCCCAGCAAGGAAAAGTTCCCTCTTGTTGAAAACTAATTATTTAAAACAATTAAAATTAAATCTTTTAGAAATGAGATTGTCTGTGTATTTTGAGCATACATGTTAAAGCAAACTCAAAGGAAAACCTTGGATTTTTACAACAGTAGGCATCAGTATATCTTGCAAGACAATGGTAGCACCTTGTTTGGTTAAAATTCAGTCTTTTAGTAGTAAGATTGAAGTGATCTTTCCAGAGCACAGACCTAAATAGTGTCTGGAGTCTGTATGCTTCCCAGACCACATAGCCCTCCTCTCAGTCATACTGACAAGATACAAAGGAATACAGAGCATTACATTTTGGGTCAACTTGGCTGAAAGAGTTGCTGGAAGATTATCAGCCATGAAGGTTCCACTCTGAATTTTCTGTCTGGATTTATTTTCATAGCCTTTTCCAAGTTTTGGCTGCAAGGTAGTCGAGGTTTAAAACTAGGGTTGACTTTCTCCCCAGACAGACTGCCTTTTGAGACTGAGATGCTCTGTTTACCCAAGGTAGTTTGTTATGAGGTTCTAGGGAATCTCCCTTTTACTCATTCTCCAGCTTGGAGTTGGGCATAATTTTTTTTTTTTTTTTTAATCATATCACCCCGAGCAAGGCGGTAATGCCACTGATGTGCAGGGGGCTACATAAGAGTGAAAAGATTGGGAAAGAGAAAGCCGAAAACCACATCCTAAACAGGGAACAAGGGATGAGCCTCTACACCTGTTCAATAGACGAGGGTGGAGTGTGAACCGGGCTATAGTTTAGTCTATCTACTCCAATTAAAAAAAGAAAAAAAGAAACGAGTAAAAAGATTGGAAAAGAGAAAGGTGGAAACCACATCCTAAACAGGGAACAAGGGATGAGCCTCTACACCTGTTCAATAGATGAGGGTGGAGTGTGAACTGGGCGATAGTTTAGTCTATCTACTCCAATTAAAAAAAGAAAAAAAGAAACGAGTAAAAAGATTGGAAAAGAGAAAGCCGGAAACCACATTTGAGACAGTCAGTCAGTCAGTTAAGTGCCATACAGGAAACACACTTAGGCGATCATGTCTCAAAAGAGATATGACTGACTGGGCAGAAGATTATCCCGCAGTAGGTTGCCATTGCTTTCTGCGGTAGACTGGTTACCAGCCAAGGCTATAGAACCCAATCAGTCCTGTTATTTAACCCATAACTGGAAGGAAGAGACGGATTAATACCTTTCCCAAGGATATTTGCGCGTAAGTGAATGCAATGAATTCAACTGGAATTCAAACTTGGCTCCCCGATTTCTCGTTCCGAGCCGATATCCAATGCATCACAATGCACATCCTTTAGTTGAGACACTTTTCTGTAAAACTAACTCTAAAAAATTAAGATAGGATTATATTTTTTTTAATTTAAAACTATATGAATAATATTTTTTGTTATGAATGAACATAAACTCTAAAGTTTTTATTGTGTTAAAAAAGAAGAATAAATGAGAATGAAGCAATTTTTATTTTATTTTTTTTAGATAAAATCTATTCAGATTGTAATTACAACTTTATGGTTTTTATAATCAAAATTGAATGAAAATGTTGGTCAGTTAAGATTGACCAAAACACAAATTCAGCAGGTTTCATCTTTGAAAATGCCTTCTCATATAAATATGTCATTCCATTTTAAATTAATTGTTGAAGAAAAAAGATCTTAAAGTAGAATGTCTTTCATCTGGGAAGCATTTATAAAAGTTAACTTTCTTTTACAAGTCTTTTGACAATAGATCAATTTCTTCTTGTTGAAGAGCTCCATAAGAGGACCTCAATATTACATAAACAAAAGACATAACTTTGTAATTTTATACATAATACTACTAAAGGAAAAATAATAAAAAAATTATTATTTCAGAATATGTTCCATATAGTCTATGAATCCAGATTTGGCCATAGTTTGTGGATCCCTGACCTAAGGTAAGTTGGACACAAAGTCATTGGACAAAATAAAGCCTATTTCTGATATTTGTTTTCAGATTAGTGTTGTTGCTGATATTAATACCTGTATTAAGGGGACCAAACTGGCATGAGAGCCACGTCATTCTGATATTTAATTGTGAAAATATGTAGACTGAATCTCTTTTCTCATTAAAATTCAATATAAAAGCTAAATAAATAGTTTAATAAATATTAAACAAGTACGCACTTTGACAACACTGGATTGAAATGAAAGTTTAATGTTCGTGGTCAGTAAAAATATTGAAGAATTTAAGTCCTATGGTGGAAGTCTGACTTTGGATCAGTAAGCGCAGAACTAAACTGGCAGCAATGTCTCATGATTTTTACAGTTGAAATTGCTAGATGTAATGTTAATTTGCATACCAACAGTTTCTGCTATTGTCCTTCTTGCTTGTTGAAATGTCTTCCTTCTTGCTTCCCAGTCAAATTTAACCTTCAAAAATTTAAGTGCAATGTCAATTGTTGTTTGCTGTCTTCTTGATTTTTGTTCTTTTATAGTTCTCTCTCCTTAATAGCAGTTTTTCTCCTATTCTCCAACACTCAGAAACCTCTTGCTTCTAGTGGCTTTATTGCCTTGCATAGAGTGTGTTATGGTGAAACACACCTATTCCTCAGATAATGGAATCTCCCTCCTATATTAATAAGAGTTAACAAGAAGTTCTTGAGAAGTTCTTAGAAGTTCTAGAGAGTTCTTTAGAGTTCTACTGGGGTTCAGTAGAACTACTTGTTAGTTCCAGTTTGAATGAGGTGGACTAGGGTAGTTGATATTAGTTGGCAGTTAGCTGAATACTAAGGAGTCAGCTTTCAGTGAAAGATTACCAAGTTCCTAACATTTTGGGTACGTTAAGTCGATTAGTAACTGACATAGCACGATTATAACCTTCAGTGCGAAAACTACTCCACAACAGTATTGCAAATATTTATATGATTTAAATTTTTTGGATTGTTGCCCTCATCTTTATTGCCATATTCACAACGTTTCGGCAGTTGTACACATTAATCTCCTTCAGGTGATTGGAATTTCAAACTGAACCCTTTATACACTGGGCCACTTGTCCTCAAGGACATATGGCCCAGTTGATAAAAGTGTTGGTTGTATCCAGTGACTTAACTCAAAAAGTTGAGAGTTCAATACCTGGCTATGGCAGTGATGAACAAAAAATTTAGAGAGTTTAGTTAAATGGAGAAAATTAAGACATCTGGAAGGAGAAGGACTCCTGGAATAAGAACAATCTACACCAGTGATCAAAAATAAAGGGTTCAGTTTGAAATTTCAATCACCTGAAGAAGGTTGGTGCATACAATAGCCGAAATATCATGAATATTGCAATAAAGATGAGGACAATACTCCAAACAGTGAAAATGTATTGCTGGTCATTTTACTATCAATATGAATTGTTAGTAATTTTCTTTTATATAAAAACTGTATTGCTGGTATTTTATACTTTCATAGTCTTTTGGGCTCACTATTTGCCTATAGCTGGGACCCTAACAGATGCTACTACCCTGAATCATGGTGAATATGGGAACTATTGTAGGTGTTACTGTTGGATGTAGTTTATAATAACGAGGACTAGTAAAACTAAAGAAAGGAAAAAGACCATGAGTAAATTTTTTATCCACTTACTTTGGGCTTGTTCAAAAGTAGTAAAATGAACCGGTTGGATGTAGTTGACAAGAGCTGACATCTCTTCGGCAGCTTCTGCTTCTTTAGCTGCAGTTCCCTTTATGAAAAGAAAAAAAGAACATTATTATTATTATTAAAAGTTAGCAACTAACACAGAACTAGATAAAAATATGCAATCATCAAGCATTTCATAAGGAAAAAATTATTTTCTAATATATAAAAACAATAATTGCAGGATAAATTTTGCTATTGAGTTACTATATAAAAGTTAGATGTTTCCTGATAAGGAAACATTCAGCATCTATTGACTGAACAGCAGTTAGTATTTTTGCCAGATAAAATTTATAAAATTTTTCTATTAAAATAGTTTTTCAGGAAAATAGGTTTCTCAAGTTCATTGTTATCATTCTTTCTGGTACTGATTAGAGTTTCCTTCCTAATCTTTTGTTTAAGGTTGTGTAGAAACCAAAAATCTTCATCATGTCATTATTTTCTCTTTGAGTTACATGTGCAATCTATCTTAGTTGTTACTGCTGTTGAAATTTTTTTTTTTTATAAGTGTTTTACCCCGAGCAAGGCATGTCACTGCCACTACTGCGCAGGGGGCTACATAGAGTAGAGGAAGGATGGTTAAATATAGGAAATGTCAGAGGGTGGGTGATAGGTGAGTAAGGATACCGAGCATGAGGGTTGGGTAGATGAGAGTGTTCTGAGAATAATTGGAGGTTAGTGTGATAGGAGGTGTCTATTGACCCTACATTTAAACACCTGGAGATTGTAGCTGTCGGGAAAGCAGACTTGTGGAAGAGAATTCCACAGGCGGGAAGCACAAGAAAAGCTGTTGGAGTAGAAATTACGGTTACATCTTATCTGTTTAACTGTAAAAGGGTGGGACCTAGTTGCTAATCTAGTATCTTGTGCAAATTCGTGCTTAGGCGGCACCAGTGATCTGAGTTCATCAGAGCAGAAGCCATGAAAGTACTTGTAGAAGAGGCACAGGGAAGCCACATCACGCCGGTGAGAGAGTGGTTTCTTCAAATGATTTCTTTTCTATTATTTAGTAAAATTCTTTGTGATTTTGTAGTACCAGTCTACAAGTAGAGCTTTCTTCAAAATCTACAAGGTTCATTCATTTGAATCCATTTTTAATCATTGATTTAAGAAAACAACTGTATATAGCTGATAGTTTCAACATTTCTGAATGTCTCATCCTACAATAGTTTAGACTTGATAAGGCTATTTAAGAATGCTACTGTGGAAATTTGTTATGTTGTGAGTAAGAATAAATAACTCAACAACAGGAATAGGTTAATTGTTGTATTCCGTGAAAATAGTATTTACAAAGGTTATTAGTATCCAATACACGAATAAAGGTTAATCATCTCAACCGTCGTAAGACGTAGTATGAGCAATGGGTACTTCCGGGTCGTCACCAGAAGTCTACAACTGACTTGTCGATCGGCTGCTCGGCACACTCTCCTACGTAGATGCCACCATTACTTTACATAGTAATGGAATAGTCCATTATAGCCAAATAGGCGCTGGCGTCCCAACAAAATTATATAAGAAATTGATTCAGTTAAGTTCAAGGGACCAGTATATGTGTTCCCAAGATCAGAGATCTTGGAAACACATATACTGCATTTAGTAGTAGCATGGTAACATTATTAATAGTGTTAAATCATGAGGATAATTTTTAATATTATGTAAAAATATAATAATATGCATTTATCACATATATGCATACATGTGTTTAGCTGTAATTTTCTGCAAGTTTGCTACCATGTGAGGGATAAGGAAACTGCCACATGTTTTAGCTACTGTTGGTCTGTGAGGTAACATGGTAAATATCTGTTCCCTACTAAATCTGAAATTCTTCTCTAAGACACAATGTGTCTTTTAATCATTTCTTTGGGTTGGTTCCAAATTGTTGTTTCTGTTTCAAAAGTGTTTTCCTTGTTTGCGTATTTCTTCAAAATGTATTTTGCGTTTCCATTTGCCTTAAAATATTGTTATTGTTGTTACCATTTATACTGATTTCTTTGAAATGTATTTTGCTTGTTCATGTCTTTTGTATTTTGCTGTATATTTGTTTTTAGTTTTCAGTGTCTCTCCTAAATAAAAGGATAACATCAGTATGAAGCACAGACCTAAATTTTTTTAAACAAAGACAAGCATGTAGCTACAGCTTTGTTCCTTCAAATGAATTGACAGCATTTGTGCTCTTAAACAAAAAATACTTGAATTGTGACCACCTATATTGATTATTTTCTGGTTAATCAGGCAAGTGTTACATGCATGAACCGGCCATCCTTAAATTTTTCAAAAAGTTTTTTTCTTGGCTGTAAGCATAATTATTTCTAAAAAGTTAGAATTCTAATGAAATTTATTTAACTTGTACATACATCAAAAGGATTCACAGAGGATTAGAAAATCTAGCAAGATTTATTACAGGTAAACATAACATATGCTCAGTATATAGTAGGTGCCTCCACTCATTTTTTATAACTAACTTTTTAAATGAATTTTTAAAAATAAAAAAGTTTTCTTGAAATTTTTATTTTAGTTTAATTGAAAGCTAAATGATTAAATTTACTATTTCTAGTAAGCAAAATGCTCTGGTATATTTCAAACAGAAAGTATATTGATTGTAATATAAAATTTTGAGATGTTTTTTTAATTTTTCAGTTTTTCAGCCATTTTTATGAGCAATTGACAGATTTATAAACAAAAGTTAATTTTCAGTTTTAAAATTCTTGCAAAAATAAAATATACATCTGTAACATTATTTTTGGAAAATTAGCAAATTTAATGTTAAATTAATCTGATTTACACAAGTATTACCTAATTGTAGCATGAAATTTAGAATAAAACTATTTTTAAAGACAGAGTTGACCTTTCTAACCTTTCCACAGTAATTGAAATGTGTTGACAGATGTGAGATAAGATAAGTGTATGGTGATCACAAGTGACATAATTGTACAAATTCTTTTTTGCTAAGGGGAAGAAGCCCTGACATGACCTTTTAATAGAAATTACCATAAAAAAATTGAAAATTATTTTAAAAATACGATGGCTAAATGATTTGTATTAAACTTTTCAATTAGTAAATATAATTTTCACTATATAACCTGCCAGCCTAACATGTTCCAAACAAATAGATCTAGAAACAAATGTCAAAAAAAAAAAATCAAAATGGGATTGTAAAAGAGCAAGAATTATTAAAAGAAACAAAAGCTAGGAAGATGTGGAGAACCATGATCAATTATATACTGTGGGGACATAGCATATGTTCCAAACAAATAGATCTAGAAACAAATGTCAAAAAAAAAAAATCAAAATGGGGATTGTAAAAGAGCAAGAATTATTAAAAGAAATAAAAACCAGGAAGCTGTGGAGACTCATGATCCCCCATGTTCTTTACTAGATTGCACAGAGTTTATTTTATGTAAATGGATATCAACATTTTATTATTTTCTAAAAATTCATTTGATATAACTTGCTGTTCAGATACACTTCTACATTTTCTTCAATTTATTCCTTAAATAAAGAGAATTCATTTGTGTGTGTGTTTGTAATTACCGCGTCTTTCTTTTCCTTTTCAATTTTCTTCTTCTCTTCATCTGTCAGTCCTGCCAGTTCTTCATCATCACCAGTACCTTTCATATAAAAAAAAAATTACACCAATTTAGCAGAGAGAATTTTAAAATCATTTGTGGTGATTTAAAAATTTTTCTTCACTGTGAAAATTCTCAGTGAATTAAGAAAACAAAAGGTGAGCGTTACTCACAATGAAAAGATCTTCTTTTGAGATTATATACATAAATGCTAAAGAGTTCCTGCTATACAGCAATGGTTAGCAAATTTCTCTTGCTAGAGAAGTAACTTGAATCCTCACTAAGCATCCCAATAATATAATGACTGGGCCAAACTAAGTAAATATTTACATAAATACTAGCAGTATACCACGGCATTGCTCGGGTGTAATGAAAGCTTTAAAAATAATCCATGGTCCTGGAGCTCAGACTCAGTCTAAAGAATATTTGAATTATTAAATTGATTGCGACAATTTACCAATCGCACCTGATATATATATATATATATATATATATACACACACTAGCAGTATATCCTGGCGGTGCTCGGGTGTAATGAAAGTTTTAAAACTAAGCCATGGTCCTGGAGCTCAGACTCTTTGGACATTGGCATGAAAGACTAAAAAGTAATAGTTGTTTCCAGTTAAAGCGAAATCGTAAACTGAAAGAAAAATGAATAGATGTAAGTCAAATTTTGATTTTCTGGTATCGATATCAAATTTTCTGCACTATTGTAAAAAATGCAACCTTGAAACTTCTGAATATCGTTTCTTATGTCTTTTTCTATGAGTGTATCAAATTTTATTAAAATCAGACCACTCCTTCTATAGCCCGATTTTTTTCATTATTGATTTTCGAAATTTATCGGGGGTACCTCGACACAAAACCTAGCTAAGAACACTCGCAGAAGCTTATAGTACAATTGTGTAAATTTTCAAGAAAATCGGTTCAGCCGTTTCGTAGTCTATAGGTAATGGATACACACACACACACACACACACACACACACACACACAAAGTTTCATTTATAAATAAGTTTAGATATAAAGGTTTTCAAAAGTAAATGCTTATGTTGGCTTTATATTAAAGGTGGTTGTTTTTTTCTTGTTACATATAGTGGTTGAGCAGGAAAATGCTATCTGACATGAGAGTGAATATGAAGCAATTGTGTAACTGAATAACAACCAGACATTCAGAGACCAAACACTCAATATGAACACAGAATGTGGGGAATGCGTTTCGTCAGTGATGTGTGTGATAAGCCATATTTATAAGCATGGCATGATGGGCTATGTTCTTAACTGGTAATAATACAGTGATCTTAAATTTAATAAAATGCAATTTATAGAAAAGCTAAGATAAATTCGTCAGTGGCTGAATATGGTTACTAAATATCAAAACTGTTCAATGTTTTCTTTGACTTATTATTTATTTAAATGGTTAATTTTTTTGTTTGCTTAAATGATTAATAAATGATCAATGTCAACACACTCATTAATGTAAATGAATCCATGACAAATGAACCATTAATGTATTCGCATTTTATATATATATATATATATATATATATATTAGTCATCTGCAGACAGATCTGTTTTGCTGTATCACAGCTCATCAGTACAGTTAGACATCCGATGACTTTTTTAACCCAGGATTGAAACCCGACCAAATTGGCGTCAGTCGGCGATCCTACCTCTGAGCTATGGGCACTTGGTAGAAGGAGGCAGACTTTTTAGCATATGATGTATCATATGCCAATAGCCAGAATGCTCTAATTCATTACTGAATGAGCGATATATGGATGGTCACTTGAATCCATAGATGCCTGTCTATTAGGCTAGGTAGCTAATCCTCATTGCAGAAGCCTTGCATAGGCACATTTGTGTTTGTTCAACACCCACAGAGCCTACCTGTGGTTCATATTACAACAATGCTGTGCAGACCCTAGTTACAGTTTCTGGGAGAGGGCAGGTTATCTGGTGTGAACAAGTAGCTGAACAAGTCAAGGATACTCAAACCCTCAATGACTTGTGTTTCATGCTAGCACAACAATTGAGTGCTCCTGAATTTTACTCTCAAGGGTCAACCCATGGTATGATTTTCAGGTACTTTCCAAAGGTGCCACACACTAGAATCGCCTCCACTATGCTCAGTTTGTGAAGAAGTTACCTTCATGACAAACTGACCATGGTGAGATTGATGGTCAGAAAGGGAACATTCCAACTACATGACCATGCACCCATTGTTCATCAGTTTATCCATGACCACAGATTTATTGATATATCAATGTCAACTGATTTCACATATGCATCGATGACAACTGAAGGTTTAAGGTTAGCTTTGAAAAATTAAGTTCTTGTATCCTGCTGACTCTCCCACATTTTTAAAAAACAACTGGAAAAAAATAAGCTTAACCAGCGATCATTGGAAAACTAATCTAAACTTATTTATAAATGGAACTTTGTCTCTGTGTGTGTGTATGTGTGTGTCCGTTACCTATAGACTGCGAAACGGCTGAACCAATTTTCTTGAAAATTTACACAGTTGTACTATAAGTGTCTGCGAGTGTTCTTAGCTAAGTTTTGTGTCGAGGTACCCCCCCCGATAAACATCGAAAATTGATAATCGAAAAAATCAGGTTATGGAAGGAGTGGTCTGATTTTAATCAAATTTGATACACTCATAGACAAAGACATAAGAAATGATATTCAGAAGTTTCAAGGTTGCAGTCCTTTCAATAGTGCAGAAAATCGATAATATATATATATATATATATATATATATATATATATATATAAAAGGCAAGATGTTTGCATGTGTGTCTGTTTATCTGTCTGTATGTCCTTTATACAAATCCACAATTTTTATCCAATTCTTACCAAACTTCACACAAATATTCTTTAGGCTGAGTCTGAACTCCAGGACCATGGATAAGTTTTAAAGCTTTCATTACACCTGAGCAACGCCAGGCTATGCTGCTAGTCTAGGATATAAAAAGGCCTCAAAGCATAAAAAAACCATGATGAAGGAATTATCAATCATGTCTCAATTGTGACTGTCTGCAGACAGAGATGCAGCTAGGAAAAAAAAAACCCCAAAAACTGTGAGATGCCTGGTCCTGGTGATTGGCTGCCTGAGCTTGATCTCCCGGACTACTGCACTAGAGAGTGGTATTGGTAGTCGTACTGATGCTAGCATGACTGATGGTTGCAGGTGCTGGTCAATTTTCGTCCTTTGCTCGAGTATATGCACTGAGGTTCCCCACATAAACTTGATCTTGTGTCACATCTTGTCCAGACGGGAGACTGGAGTAAATAAAACCTTCTCTGCTCCAGATGACTAAGATCAAAGTGTAGTATCTGTTTCGACAGTCAGTCCATGGCTCCAGCCATCAGCCTCCATTCCAGCCATCCTTGACTTCAGCAGTGATGTACAATAACTGTCCTTTTCAAAACAATGCTTTTCTCACCCTCTACATGACAATGCAGAGATATTTTTAGTGCACAAATTTGTTGTTGTTTTTTGTAATTCAGTACCTGTTCATGGGCCAATATACCACCTGAAACAAAGTATTCAAGGTTCTATGTTAACTGGGCAAAGTTTAATATACATACTTACAAAAATCAATGTATTGAAAGTGTTATGGGGAAAACACACCTATTCCTCAGATAATGGACTCTCCCTCCTATATTAATAAGAGTTAACAGGAAGTTAACAGAAGAAGTTCTTAGAAGTACTTGAGAAGATCATGGGAGTTCTTTAGACTTCTATTAGAGTTCAGTAGAACTACTAGGCAGTTGATATTAGTTGGCAGTTAGCCGAATACTAAGGAGTCAGCTTTCAGTGGAAAATTACCAAGTTCGTAACAATTTGGGTACGTTAAGTCGATTAGCAACCGACATAGCACGATTCTAACCTTCAGTGCGAAAACTACTCCACAACAGAAAGGATGATTTTTTTTCTCTTGACACCACTATTATTGTATTTTCCTTCGGTCATTTTTATCATTTTAAAAAGTTATTTTTAGAATTTTAACAAAACCCAAACATATGAAACTAGATTTAGGGTTTCTGTTTTTTCTCAAGAATTAACATCAAAAGTATTTAACACCATTTTATTAGATTATATACTTAAAAGTGCAGACGAGTAAATAAAATTAACAGTTTTAAAAAAATAGAGCACCTACACAAATACAGGTATCCACTAAAAATAATATTTGAAATGATCAAAATTTACAAGTTTATCAAAATATATGAACTAAAACTGAAAAGCAACATTTATTATTTACCATATTATAGAAACATTACTATGAAAACAATTTTTGTATTTATAAAAATGCCTGTGAACGAGAAAATTTACATGCATGCATAACTACGATTAAATGTAATTTTCAATTTTGAAAAATAAAAATATTAAGCACTATTTATTTATGAGACTGTTTTTTTTACAAGAAAATTGTATATATTGAATCATAATAACATTTAAAAACAATAAATTACTATTACTACATTTATACCAAATAAAAGATAAATGAATCCATCTCGACAGAAGATGAGAATTTTAATCCTAATGACATTAAAATATAAATGATTATTACAAGTATAACAGCTAGATCATTAATTCTTTGATGAAAAAAAAAACAAACTAATGCACATATAACAAATGAATCATTAATATATCCATGACAACTAAATAATTAATACAACAGTAATAACAAAAATTATTAACACAATGAAAATGGCCTGTTTAGTCTGACAACTAAATGAATTCATTCAGGACAATGCAACTCTGACAAATGAATCAGAAACGAAGCTATGACAATTTAATCATTGATGTGCAGCTGACAGCTGAACCAGTAATGTAGCCATGAATAAATGAATCAGTAACACAACTGTAACAACTAAATTAGTAATGCTACTAAGACACAAAAGTAATAATGCTACCATGAAAATAAGTAATAATTTATCTGTGACAATTGAAATTTTAATGCAATCACAACAATGAAATGTTTAATACATTCATGACAAATGATTTGTGTATCTCTGAGAATTGAATCATTAATTCATTCTAGATGTATGTTTAGGCAATTTCCCTCTCAAAGTATAAAAATAATAAATATTTTCAATGTGCTTGTCATTTTGTAGCATTCAAAATCATTTCATAAATGTTAGAGAATAATACCGTCTTTCTTGATTCCTTATACTTCATCCTCTGACATTTTTAGGCTTTCTTAATGGACTCACAATAGTCCTAAAATCTTTTTTAGATCAGAGTATCCTTCGTATTAAATTTTTTTTTTTAATTCCAGCTGAATTCATTGCATTCACTTACGCGCAAATACCCTTGGGAAAGGTATTAATCTGTCTCTTCCTTCCAGTTATGGGTGAAATAGCAGGACAGATCGGGTTCTATAGCTTTGGCTGGCAACCAGTCTACCGCAGAAAGCAATGGCAACCTACTGTGGGATAATATTCTGCCCAGTCAGTCATGTCTCTTTCGAGACACTTAACTGACTAAAAATAAAGAAATAGTTGAAAAAATGATTAAGGCTTCTAATGGGCACAAAGTGGGGGAGCTGTTTTCTATTGTTATGAAGTAATAAACTGATCCCCCACTAATTACTACTTATTAATATAGTAGATATCTTCCCTATCTAGCCATGAGTCAAATAACAAGACAGATTGGGTTCTGTAGCCTTGGTCAGCAACCAGTCTACCGCAGAAAGCAATGGCAACCTACTGTGAGATAATCTTCTGCCCAGTCAGTCATGTCTCTTTCGAGACATGATCGCCCAAGTGTGTATCACGTATGGCACTGAACTGACTTAGTCATAAAATATTGTTTATTTTCATATGCTTTTAGTAAAAATTAGAAAGGCAGTTTTGAATCATGAAAAAAAAATGTCTATCTGGTTTGAACTGTTTTGATAGTATCTAAGTTTTGTTTCTTCTAGAAAATTTTCCTTTTGAAGAAAATGTAACTTTTATATTGGAAGTGTCCAAAATATCTCAAACATGTATGGGTGATTTACAATGTAAGAGCCCAGTTTAGTAGATATACATATAGATATACATTTTATCAATTTAACATTAGGTGGTATAATGATGAACAGTGTCTAGTATTACATTATAAAATTGCAAAATGACTTTGCAAAATCACTTTAGAAAAAAATCATTTACTTCCTGCATGAAAATAAGTTTATGAGGCATGAAATGGATAGTGGCTCAGAATTTGAATTTCAATCAAGTTTGTTACATACACTTATGTGCAAATACCATTCGAAAAGGTATCCATCTCTTCTCTCCCTCTGCTATGGGGAAATAGCAAAACAATTTGGGTCCCATAGCTTTGGATGACAACCAGTCTAGGAGAAGGATAACTATGAATTTAAAACCACCCACACCAACTATATGGTTGTAAGTTGGTGCGGCTACTCAGCATCACCAACCCACAACTGGTCAAGCATGGTGAATATAGTTACATTCCTGAAGACAAAGTCAATCAGGGAGGGGTTTCTCTGACAGGAGTGAGAAGGTTCTGGATTTGGATGTATGACTGCATTAAAATTTTCAAAATACCCAATAGATTCCTTGGAGAACTCTCGTACACATTTTGGAATCCTCTGATATGCACTTACTAACCTTATATATTTATATAAGTACTAAGGGGAATAAAAATAACACTCCAGAATGTTTATTTAAAAAAAATTACCTTTGTGAATTTTCTTGTTCTTGATCAGAATTTTCTTTCTCAGGTCATAGGGAGTTGGCAAAGGAACACCTGACTTCAGCTGAATAAAGAAACCAATAAAAATTATTGAAGAACAAACATCTTGTAAAATCAACTGATAACAGCTTACAGATCTATATTAAATATGTAAATCCCTTTAATTCTGATTATATTTGAATATATTTGTATATCTAGATTTCAATAAGCAGGTTCAATGTTTTCTTGGTCCCTTAAATTTTGACACTATTTAATGTTTATTTTTCTATGAGCATCCTTACTTTGTTGTTTTTATTAAAATGTTTCAGTTGGTTTACATTCAGACCTTTGTTCCAAATGTCATTGTTGGTAGCCGTCAGGAAACTTTGAATGGAAATTCAAATTTGCTACCCAGAGTGTCATTAGCAGTCCGATTAGGGTTGGGAATCTGCAATGAATATGACTGGACCAGATAATACAAATTTAGACTCAATAGAAATTGATCAGTACAAAAAAAAAAAAAAGAACAAGATATCTCTAAAAATGAAAAAAATCTATGTCAATAAATGAAAAAAAAAAAGGTTTTGATTTTGGTTTGAAAGTTACTCAGATTGACATATGCCAGAATAAGGCTCGAGAGCACAATGGCTGAAACAACAAAGATGAGGACATTAATCTGAATGTAAATAGTGAATTAATCCCATTTCTCTCAAACAATCTACTCGTTTCTAATCAAGGAAACTTTTCAAAACGTTGATAATAAATCTTTGTTTAAAGATACTTTATCGTGTTATTATGTCTTTTATGGATTGTTTTCAGTTTGTATCATAATTATTGTGTACAACATTTGACGTTTATTTACGTTCATTTAATATTTCAGTTCAGTTTACCAAAATACTTGCTGCTGTAAAATATGAATATAACAAAAACACAAATTCTTTTCAGAATTCAAAATTTCTTTGTCTATTTTTTTCAAAATCTATTACTGAATTTGACATTTTTTTTTTTTTTTTAATCATTTCACCCCAAGCAAGGCAGAAATGCCACTGATGTGCAGGGGTCTACATAACTGTAAAAAGATTAATTAGAAAAGAGTGAGGAGTCGGGAGAATCGCTTGGTCCATGCTTATGGGTTGACAGACAACAGCTTGGTCTTAGACGAATTGAAGTTGACAAGCCACTTCTTGCCCCAGTTCACCACAGAGTGTAGATCCCGTTCAAGGTCAGCAGCAAGATTATGTCTGTCCACCACGACAGGTTTCTTACTGGTGCGGGAGTATATTGTAGTGTCATTTGCGTAGATGCCTACTTGGAACTTGATCTCATCTGGGAGGTCTTTGATGAAAATAAGGAAGAGCATCGGGCCCAGGATAGAGCCCTGTGGGACACCAGCATTCGTGCTGCCTTAAATCTTTGTACTTTCAATTTGGAAGATGAAAACAAAAGGAGTAGTAATTATGTTTCTCATTGTTGGATTTGGGAGACGTTGAATGTCTGTTATGTTTTGTCATGGGCCGTTCTGGGCGTCGTGTTTTGGCTTTGATTTCAGGTGAGGACGGGGATTCTCCAACATTTGGATAATTTTTTATTAAGTTGAAGATGGCTTATGTGAGCCGAAAGCTTAGAACCAACTTAATAAAGAATTATCCAAATGTTGGAGAATTTTTGTCTTTGTTTTCAATTGAAATTGGGGCCAAAGTGCGATGTTTGGAGTGGCTCATGATTGAACATGGTGGGCATTCGTTGTCTCTTGTATTTGGCAGTATATGTTTAGAATATATATATATATATATATATATATATATATGTGTGTGTGTGTGTGTGTGTGTATGACTTCATAAGTATTGGAAATGCTTAAGTCAGCATCATCTTTCCTCCAAAGATCTGAAGATAACAGAACAGGAAATAAAAGTGAAGCATTTTTAAGTTGAATCAGTGCAGTGTCAAATATGAATTTTTGTTTATTATGGATTTTGATTCAATTTGTATCCAATTATAAAGCAATTTAAGCCAAAGTCATGCACTAAATTTTGGTATACAATTTCAGCCAAATCTTTCAAGGCTCAAACTTTTTGAAACACTGGTTCAAACAGACATCTTCTCATGAGATGAATTGAATGAAAAATTTTTTCTTTTCTTTTTTTTTTTTGTTACAGATCAAAATATGGTGGCACCGATACTTAAAATGATTACTTGGTTACTTATTTCTGTGCATCATTCTATTTATTCGGTATCTCTTTTCTACAAGATAAGAGAAGACCTATTGCATGAATAGCTTTGTACTAAGAATCATATTTGTGCAATGAAACATAAGATTTGATTTAAAAAAGTAGAGAAATTTTCGCTTCCACTTCTCCAAGAAAAAGTATTTCACCATAACTCTTCAAAATAAGTATTTCCTAACACCAGAACATTTTTGCGTTGATTCGCCTATTGCCTGGTTTAAACACATACTTGGTCTTTTGAACAGGAGTAGAAGTTTATCCTTTGTTTTCACTCCCAGCCTCTTGCATCTTAGTGACATTACCACATTGCTTTGGGTGAGTTAAAATAAATAAATAAATAAATAGAATAAAAAAAAAAAATTCCATAATCACAAGAGAAAGGCCCGAAACATAGTGCTAAGCTGGTGAGCTTGCTTCACTTCTCTAGGAAATTAGATTTGTACAATTTATATGGCACAAACTAGTAAAGCATTTTGTTTCTTCTCTAACATGCATAAATCTTCAGTTGTAAAATACTTCCTGATAACGTGAATATTAATATTATTGGTTATAAATATTTGCCTTTATATAAGTTTGTAATATTATTAAATCATGGAATCTAAAATAGAACTGTTCATCTATGTATCCAGAAATCCTTTTTCAATAACTGCACCCAAACTTGAAAATAAAGCACTTGTATTTTATCTAAGCACCATATTTAACAGTTTATAAAGTTCTAATTCTTGTATTTTAGAATTAACATACAAAAATCCATAAATTGTAGATTTATTTTATTTGCAAAATTGGTAATAATAAAAATATTAGCTGTTTTCTTATACAGAAACAATTGGCGTTTATTACTACAGTTGGTTGAAATTTATAAAACTATCTATTGAAACAATTTTCCAGGAAAATAGCTTTATTAAGTCCTTTGTTAATGCTCTATTTAGTATTGATGAGGTGTTTCTTTCCTGACTTTTTGTTTCAAGTTATGTTGAATATCAACATCTTGATTACAGCATTATTTTCTTTTCAAGTTACATGTGCTAACCATTTTAGTTGTTGAAAGTTCTCAAAAGATGTGGTTTTTGTTATGGTTCTTTGTTATTCTACAGGAGAAGATCATCAAATTGAAAAAACATAAAATGACTTACCGGGTGGCCATCAATAGGTTTGTCAAGTAGCATTTCTCCAAAAGCCTCAGAACAATATTGTGCAAGTAACTTTTGTTGCGCTACTCTAAAAACAAGAGAAAAAATACAAATTAAAAAGAATATATTTTGCTTTATTACATTATTTAACGTCCAATTGTTGCATTATCATCTAATACATATCGCTTACTTTAATACAATGTCCCATTATTGCATAATTGTTTAATACATGTCCCTTACTTTAATACAATGTCCCATTATTGCATAATTGTTTAATACATGTCCCTTACTTTAATACAATGTCCCATTATTGCATAATTGTTTAATACATGTCCCTTACTTTAATACAATGTCCCATTATTGCATAATTGTTTAATACATGTCCCTTACTTTAATACAATGTCCCATTATTGCATAATTGTTTAATACATGTCCCTTACTTTAATACAATGTCCCATTATTGCATAATTGTTTAATACAATGTCCCATTATTGCATAATTGTTTAATACATGTCCCTTACTTTAATACAATGTCCCATTATTGCATAATTGTTTAATACATGTCCCTTACTTTAATACAATGTGCCATTTCACATTATCGTTTAATACATGTTCCCTACTTTAATATAATGTCCCATTCTTGCATTATCATTCAATACACATCCTTTACTTTAATACAAAGTCCAATTGTTGCATTATCACTTAATATGTTTCTTACTTTACTTAACATGAAGAAATGTCTTCCTCATGTTTTTTTTTAATGTTGTGTGTGTCTTTTCTATTCAAGGACTTAAAAGATTTCATTTATGAAGAGATTAAAACCAGCAACTGATTTGAGTAATAATTTTGGATAAGAAAATAATTTTAAAAACTGAATCTTATCATTAATTGAAGACAATTTTTATTTTACTATTTTTTTTTTCTAATTATTCCACTCCAAGCAAAGTGGGACCACTACTTGGGTGGGGGGGGGGTGAAGAAAGGATAAAAAATGAACAAGATTCAAGAAGATAGAAGAAGGCAATTGTTGTTGCATTTAAATTTTTGGAGATTGTAGTTATCAGGGAAACAAGTAAACAAAAGTGGGGTGAAACCTAGATGCCAATCTAGTCAGTCAGTTAAGTGCCATACGTGATAAACGCTTGGGCAATCATGTCTCGAAAGAGACATGTCTAACTGGGCAGAAGATTATCCCGCAGTAGGTTGCCATTGCTTTCTGTGGTAGACTGGTTGCCAACCAAGGCTATAGAACCCAATCTGTCCTGTTATTTAACACATAACTGGAGGGAATAGATGGATTAATACCTTTCCCAAGGGTATTTGCGCGTAAGTGAATGCAATGAATTCAACTGGAATTCGAACTTGGCTCTCTGATTTCTCGTTCCGAGTTGATATCCACTGCGCCACAATCTAGTAGCACACTTAAACTCAAGTGGATGGGGCACCAAGGAAAAGAGCTCATCAGAGCAGACTATATCCACTAGACATGGTAAAGTAATAGATGACAGCTCAGATTGAGGAAGTGAACTTTGCTTCTTAGGAATGGCTTCCCATGGCTCAATGGTAAAGCACACCTGGATTGAAAGTGGTTTCTTATATTAAAAAGGGAATGCAAGTTCAATTCCTGCTGAGAGGTGCAATTTCCTTATATGAGACATTTTCTGTCTGTAGACTGGTAGACATTAGTTTTTCTGTTTAAAAAAACAAAAAGTAAGAATGTCTACTTAAACACATGTAGCCACTCAGTCAGTTAAGTGCCATACGTGATACACGCTTGGGCGATCATGTCTCGAAAGAGACATGACTGACTGGGCAGAAGATTATCCCGCAGTAGGTTGCCATTGCTTTCTGCGGTAGACTGGTTGCCAACCAAGGCTATAGAACCCAATCTGTCCTGCTATTTAACCCATAACTGGAAGGAAGAGATGAATTAATACCTTTCCCAAGGGTATTTGTGCGTAAGTGAATACAATGGATTCAACTGGAATTCGAACTCGGCTCCCCAATTTCTCGTTTTGAGCTGATATCCACTGCACCACAATGCATATCCCATACATGACAAGACAATCCAAAAAACTTGTAAATGAACAATGAATATTAACTCCGCTAAATAAATGAAAAAATAAATTCCCACATTCCGAGCTGATATTCACTGTACCACAACGCACATGTAGCCACTAAATATATTAAAAATAAAATATGATGCCTCTTGATGAGTAGACCAAACAATTACAAAATGTTTTATCTACAAAACTCTAGAGTTAAGGTGCTGAATATAACATCAATCAGATAAGTGACAAAATTACATTAATACAATATATATATATATATATATAATCAAGAACAAAAGTTGGATATTTCTATAAATATTGATGGTAATATTATATTTCGCAGCTCTCTTATCATATCACTGCTCATCAGACCAAATTCATACAACAATTGAATGGTTCAAATTTATCCAGAAAAAGTCAAGTGAAACAGAAAAAGAAAAAGAACAATGAAAAAAATTTAAAAGAGAAAAGAGAAAGAAAAGGAGAAGAAAAGAATAAGAAAATATATCCAACTTTTGTTCTTGATTATAATGCTCTGTTAAATTTAAGAATAAATTTTAACATTGAGTTCTCTCTAGATTTAATCTCCTGTGGAATTTACCTTATATAATACAAGGATTCTACTTTATATATATACTAGCATCATAGCCCGGTGTTGCTCGTGTTGCAATTTCCGAGCGCTTGTATTTGCCTCCTCAACATTGGTGCTGGATACAGCAATTGCTCTTGTTGCCCAGACTGCCACAGCTTTAGCGGTCATACACCCTAACCGAGCTTTATTTTAGGAGGCATGTGAAAAAATCTACAAAAACTGAGCACACCTCGTGTGAGTGCCTGTTACTTTAATCGAAGATGACTGCTAAATTACTTGCAACACAGTTTTTACAATATTCACACAAATATCAAATCTCGTGATGCAATAATGTTTTTAATTATAAATGGAAAAATTCCTTTAAAACTCGGTTATATAAAAAATAATTATGTAAAAATTGTTGTTTTAAAATTGTTCAAAAAATCTATTTTCTTTTGTTTTGCGTAAACGTGATTTGATGTTTTGTGTGACTTTGTAAACAACATTGCATCTGTTTTTGTTTCACAATTACGGGGAAAAATATTTACATTTTTTGTTGAGTAACATAAAAATAAAAATTATTTATTTTGTTTTACTGAAATTAGAAATATAAAAATTTTTATGCTCTCAGTTCAGAAATTTTTAAAGAATATTTAAAAATGTGGACATTTAATTTTAGAGGAAAAAGTTACATTAATGCCACACGAATTACAGGCAGTTGATTTCCTGCATGGAATATTTAGCAAAAAAACGTTTTATTTTTTTTAAATTTTATTTTCTGAAGTATGAAAAATTAAATTAAAAAAAAAAAGGACTTAAATAATTAAAGTAACCATTGGCACTTCTTTTTATATATATATTTTTTTGTTTGAAAAAACACTTTTTTAAAAATATTTCTTTTGTTTCAAAATTACAGGGAAAAATATTCACATTTTTTTGTTGACCAAATGAATTTTTAAAACGTTGGAATTAAAATTAATTATAAAGGCTGGTTTTTTTTTAATAAAAAAATATTTTAGTTGCGTTTTACACGTGTGATTTGATTTCTGTGACGTAATTTAGACACCATCTTAGATTTTAGATGTTTTATGGAGCAAATGTAAACAATTGGCTCCATTGGCCAAAATGTGCGAAAGGGAAAATTTGCTGAACTTAAACTCAAAAAGTTTGTGTCGACATGGCTTCCCTGTAGATATGTGTCCCTAGAAAGTTTGAATGGTGTAGCTTAAAAAATGTAGGCATGCATAGGGAACAGTCACACACAGACTCACAGATTGCCTTTTATATATATATATATATATACATCTTAAAGATTTTTTTACTTCTGAAAAACAAAAATAATTTTAAATACTCACGAACAATGATTTTCGAAAGACAAGATTACTGGGTAATCAGAAACTTTAAAAGCACTCTCTGCAATAGCATAGACTACATCCTGAAATTGAATGAAATAAATTTTTTAGGATTTAATACATATTAGTTATAAAATTTGGTGTCTCAAAGAATCAATGTAAGAAATAAATTTTTTTTTTTTTTTTTTTTTTTAATCATCTCACCCCAAGCAAGGCATTCCACTGCCACTATTGCGCATGGAGCTACATAGGGGAAGGTAAAGAGAAGGAGTGGTTAAACATAGGGAATGTCAGGAGGAGTGAATGTTAGACATAGAGAATGTCAGGAGGAATGGGAGCAGGTTAGTGTGTTAGGAGGTGTCTATTGACCTTACATTTAAACTCCTGGAGATTGTATCCGTCGGGGAAGCAATCATGTGGAAGGGAATTCCACAGTCGGGAAGTGCGAGGAAAGAAACTGTTGGAGTAGAAGTTGCCGTTGCATTTTATCGGTTTCACTATAAAAGGGTGGGATCTAGTTGCTAATCTAGTATCTCGTGCAAATTCGTATTTAGGGGGCACCAGTGATCTAAGTTCATCGGAGCAGAAGCCGTGAAAGTATTTATAGAAGAGACACAGGGAAGCCACATCGCGCCGGTGGGAGAGAGACTGCAGGCGGTCTGCCAAATCAGTACCTATCACATTACAGACCCTCCTCTGAACCTTATCAAGAAGCCCGAGGAGAGTAGCAGGGGCACCCGACCAGATGTGGCAACAGTATTCAATGCACGGGCGGATGGTAGATTTATATATGTGCAGGATAGATTTTGACGGAAAAAACTTCCGGGCCCTACACAGAGAACCGACTTTCATAGCAGCAGATTTAGCAATGGATTCGATATAGTCATTCCATTTCAGGTCCGTTGAAAGTGTGAAACCAAGGAGACGTAGCGTTTTACTCTCTGGGAGGCAAGCCTGGTCCATGCTAATGGGAGGTAGGTGAGATTGTTGATGATGGTTAATTGAGAGTAGCTTCGTTTTAAAAGCATTAAAATTTACTAGCCATTTCTTACCCCAGTCCACTATGGATTGGAGGTCTTTTTCAATCTTGGCTGCGAGGTTAGCTTTGACGCCTACACCAGATTTTTGTAGGAGGCGAGAGTAAACTGTGGTGTCATCGGCGTACAAACCTATTTGGGCTCTTATGGAATCAGGCAGATCATTAATGTTTATCAGGAAGAGTGTAGGACCTAAGATGGAGCCTTGGGGGACACCTGCGTTTGTATGGTAGTTCTGGGAGGCATGTCCGTTTAATACCACCTTCATTGTGCGCTTAGAGAGGAATGACTGGATTAGTTCAAACAAATGTCCAGTTATACCATAGCTCTGCAGTTTACATAGAAGGCCAGCATGCCAAACTCTGTCGAATGCCTTAGATATATCCAATGCAACGGTTCAGGCTTCGCCATTCCTGTCGAGTGCCTGGTATATGTACTCGGTGATGGTCGTTAGCATATCAGCAGTACACCTGGTGAAGCGGAAACTATATTGCTTGTCCGAGAGGAGCCTGTGTGCTATGAGATGCTGAACCACCTCGGCGTTGATAATGGCTTCGAACACTTTGCCAAAGATCGGAAGAAGGCTGATAGGGCGGTAATTTGCAGGGTCAGAGGGTTCTCCAGTGTTTTTAAATATAGGAACTACAGAAGAAGATTTCCAATAGGCAGGAAAGCAGGAAGCAGATAGGCAGAGGTTGTAGAGCTTAGAAAGGACAGAGGTGAGTTCAGGAGCACATTTCTTTAAGACTATGGTTGGGATTCCGTCACCACCGCTCGCTTTGTGAGGGTCAAGTTTTAAGATTATCTAAGTGTTATTACTGGAAATCCACAAATATGCATATATAGAATAATTTTTAGTTTGGTCAATGAAAATATTCAAAAATCCTTTTTACCAGTTTAATTCCAGAAGGTCCTCTTTTGGGTTTTTGTTGGTTGGTAACTTTTCATAGAGATTCTTTTGGCTGGATATAATAATCCGCGAATCAAAGCCAGAGTTGATAATACCAGAAATTCCCTTTTTACAACTTACAACTGTCTTCAAAAAACCTATTTTTATCAGGGCTAGCACCTAATTAGCATATTTCTCAATGTTTCTTGAATCATCTAGATTTTTCTCAAATATACTGGAATGATCTAGAATCTTCCAAATGTTCTATTTCTAATTTCTACTATTTTACAACTACTTCATGAATGTAAACTTTTTTGTATTAACAAGTAGGACTCAGTAGAATCCCTTACTATAAATTTGAAACTTTTTGTTGACTTTATCAATATTTTTTTATAGAAATACACCCTTGTAACAGTCACTTATACTGTTTCATTCACTACATTTAAAGCTATATGACCAAAACAGCAAAGATAACTATGCTATTCTAATTCATGAACTATGTTTGAATTTCAGACAATATAAAATAATGGAATTAATATCTTTGCATTCTTTTTTCGCTGTTATATTTTAAATCATAATTATAGTTATATAAAAATGCATACATTTCAATGGAACAAAGCATTTGCTTTAGTTTACCTTGAACAAAACTTCAGTACACATTGTAAAACCATGAGTAATGATTGGTTCGCCATCTTTTCCATCCCAGCAATCCAGTTCCAAACAACGACAACCAGTTAATAAGACTTGGCGGTAAATCTCAACAGAGGATTTTCCAGTCAGCTGGTGGCCTATAAAATAAAAAATAAATTCGTATGATTATATTTTTTTTAAATTTCCAGGAGAAAATAGAAAGCCTGAACTGACTGCCTTTTTAACTAAAAACTCGTCTTTATTAATAATTTATAAAGAAGCAAAGAAATAAAAATAAAATTAATTATCAATAAGTCAGTAAATAAAAATTGAAATTTAGGAACTGCATTAAAAGAAATCATGAATTTACCAGTCAAGTAAGTGTTGTGAGAAGAATTAATATAGTAAGCTGCCAGGGTTAGTTTCATGTTGGCACCCAAATCCAGTCGATGCATGGGAGTAAGGTTATTTTCTTCACACATAAGGAAGTAGAGCAAGCCTTCTTTGGTAAGCTGTCCTAAAGATAGAAACAAATTTGAAATGATTAGACATCATATTTGTGGAAACAATTTTGACAACAGTTGCATTAATCTATATGAAAAGTTTTTATGTATAAAACAAAGCTTAGTCTGGCAAAAGGCTACATTTATGGAGCACTATGTAGATTGAATATAAATTTTTTTATAAGAAACTAATGTAAAATAATTAAAAGGTTAATATAAAATTATATAATACACTAAGTTTGTTTACTGCTCTCTTGAGAGGAGAAGAAAATATTTATATCGAAAAATGTAAATAAAATAAATAATTGTACAGATACAAAATTAATAAAATAGTCACTTTGTTTGCTTCCTGATAACTATAATCTCCAAATATTTAAATGCCATCTTTTATTTTTTTTGCATCCCATTCATTTTTTAGTCTTTCTTCAGTACCCGCTGTACCCAGTCTTTTCTCTCACTGTACCCCACTACAAATTAGTAGCTGTCCCACCTTGCTTGGATGAAATGATTAAAACTAAATAATAAATAAATAAAACAGTCAAGGTTTTTTTATTTTTTTAACACTTTTAAGAGAAGTGTTTTTTTAAAAAAACATTAAAAGAAATTCAAGTGATTAATAAAAAAAATTAATTCGATGTAAAACATTTGTACTTCAAATTTTCTATAAATAATATGACCATAAAAAGAACTACTGAAAATAAGTTGATTAAAGGCGGACAGTTTGCGATTTAATTTTCAAAAACAAGAACACTTTTGAATTTTTGGACTGAGATAAAAGAGATGACATTCTCTCTTATCCAACTCTCTCCCTGCAAAAAATTCTGATTTCACTACAGTAGTAATGTTTTATTAACCAATAAATGTTCAGATTTTTGGAGTTGTTGAAATCAAGCAAGTACTTTAAATATCCGGGAACAGAGGTCAGAAAAAGTGACCATGAAATCTAAAGGTGCATTGGAATAGCAAAAGATGCCTTCCAAACGGTAAGCAACATATTTAAAAACAGTTTCATTAGAAACAAAAAAAAAAAAAAAAAGAAAAAAGAGTATTAAATTGTTATGAGATATGGCAGTGAATGCTGGACACTCTCCTTACAAATGAAGAAGAGACTTGCAGTAATAGAAATGTGGTTCTACAGGAGGATACTAGGAAACTCATGGCCTGAAAATGTGAGTAACAAGTTTTGAGGAAAATGGAAACTAAAAGGACACTTATAGAATCAGAAAAACACTGTTGAAATTTTTAGAACACATGAGGAAAGCGGGCCTAGAGAATCTGATGCTCACAAGACATACTGAAGTCAAGAGGGACAGGAAAGCAGCACATAACCTGCCTAATAAGCTTGTGTAAATGGTTGGCAGAACAAGGATTAAGAGAGATAGCAGAACAAATTTTTTTACAAAGGTCTATAAAGAATAGGAAGTTTTGTTAAGCTATGATCACCCACATCATGAAAGATTATTAAAAACAAAAACTTACCTTTTTCTGAAATAATCCGAAAGGAGAAAATGTAATGGAGTAGAAAAAAAAGGAACATGAATTAAAAAATGAATAATAAAAATCATTTATTAGACAATACACAGCTTAAAACTGTCTGTGTATAATTTGTAAAAGCGTAATGATTTACAATACAAAGGACTGATTTGTTAATAACATAAAAGAATTATTTGAACATATTAAGTTAGAACAAAATAACCATTCTGATCCACAAAAGATAAAATGTAATAACTCAAGCATTGTTATATTGGTCAAAGTAGGCACCATTAGAATTGCAGGGATTACCCCACATTGTCTACCAAAAGACTTAACTTACTACCACTAAGTAGTCTTGTATTCAGCAGTATGAAAGTAATTACAAGAATATTTTTTGAGAGAGAGTGAATATTGAATTAACAAGTTTTAGGAGATAGCAATTTCTCCAGATACAAGTTTTACTGTTTAATCAATACCTGGGGGAGGATAAATAGAATTATACTGTTTCCAAGGGTATTTATACACAAGAGAATGTAATAAACTCAATTGAGATTTGATTTCTCATTCGAAGTTTGTATAAATTACCCTACCCACATGTCCAGGCTCGATCTAGAGAGGAATGGGTTCCATCAAACCGACTTACCAAATCTTGCCACATCTAAATCTATCTAATCCAAACTTATTCATAAATGGAACTTTGTCTGTGTGCGTGTGTGTGTGTCTGTGTCCGTTATCTATAGACTCCGAAATGGCTGAACCAATTTTCTTGAAAATTTACACAGTTGTACTATAAGCGTCTGCGAGTGTTCTTAGCTAGATTTTGTGTCGAGGTACCCCCGATAAATATTGAAAATCGATAATTGAAAAAATCAGGTTATAGAAGGAGTGGTCCGATTTTAATCAAATTTGATACACTCATAAAGACATAAGAAATGATATTCAGAAGTTTTGAGGTTGCAGCTCTTACAATAGTGCAGAAAATTGATAATATATATATATATATATAAAAGGCAATATGTTTGTGTGTGTGTCTGTTTATCTGCCTGTATGTCTGTATTTTTTCAACCCTTTTATTTTACTTTTTGCTTCGGGTTTGGCTCTAAGTAGGTATAATTGTAGTTCTTAGTCTCAGCCATGATACCATTTACTCAGAGGACTTATTTAGCCTTCAAAATTCAGTTTACGACAAAAAAAACTAATTTGATATCGATACCAGGAAATCAAAATTTGGCTTCCATCCATTCATTTTTCTTTCAGTCTACGGTTTCACTTTAACTGGAAACAACTATTGCTTTTTAGTCTTTCGTGCCAACGTCCAAAGAGTCTGAGCTCCAGAACCATGGATTATTTTTAAAACTTTCATTACACCCGAGCAATGCCAGGCTATACTGCTAGCTATGAACAGACGAATAACCCTCCAGATTTCAATACAACTACAAGGAGAGAAATAACTAGGTGTTTAGTGACCCTTACAAACACACACTGTCATAGGACTGATGATGAGAATAGAGCAAATTTGTTAATGAACAAGAAAATCATTATTTTGCTTATCATGCAGATGACACTTCTCATTTACAAAAAAAAAAAAAATGAAAAAAAAGTCTTTTTTTTTAAATGAACAGTCAGTCAGTTAAGTGCCATGCGCGATACACGCTTTGGCCGATCATGTCTCGAAATAGACATGACTGATTGGGCAGAAGGTTATCCCGCAGTAGGTTGCCATTGCTTTCTGCGGTAGACTGGTTGCCGACCAAGGCTATAGAACCCAATCTGTCCTATTATTTAACCCATAACTGGAGGGAAGAGACGGATTAATACCTTTCCCAAGGGTATTTGCGCGTAAGTGAATGCAAGGAATTCAATGAAAAAGCATGTCTTAAAACTGATCAGATAAAAATAATTTCTATATTTTCTTTACATTGCTTATTCTTTCAAGATATCTTTGTTGATTCATGCCAAATATCTTTTATTTGTTGTATGGACTATCCACAGATTTTCTACCAACATATGAGTGTTAGTTTCTGAATGAATCGCCATGGCTGTCCTCAATTCTTCATTGTCATTCATAACAGTTGAACGTTTTGGAATAATGCATGATCTGTTCATAAGATGAATCTAGCCACCATATACTATCGATACAGTAGGTGACTTTTGCAATGTAATGACCTAGATTTTACTTTTAGAGCATAATGACATGATTATTATGCTTATTCATATTTACTTAATATACCCCATAAAAAGCAAACAAAAAAAAAAAACAGTAATCAAGTGATGTAAGCACCGCCCAAAATACATATAGATGTATGCATCAGTAGATTGGAATGCTATGGTGGAAAAAAAAACCCCAAAAAGCGTAAAAACCAACACCAACCTAATAAGATAATTATTTATAAATAATACATAACAGGTTCATAAGGGAAATATTTTCTTTTCATAAATACTCGATTCTAGTCTATTTTTGTATTAAATATTCTGAAAATATACCCACAAAATGAGTAATTCTTGAAAACTAGAAAAAATAAATTAAAATCATATAATGAGTTTATAAAAAATTATAATTTAAAAACAGTTTATATAAAAGTTATAATTTAGATAAAAACTTATAACAAAACTTATAACTTAAATTAAAATTTATATCTTAAATACACTTTATAAAAGTTATAATTTTAAACTATTTACATTGTTTGGACTGTTGTCCTCATCTTTGTTGCCATATTTGCAACGTTTCAGTGATTGTACACTCAACCTTCTTCAGGTGATTGAAATTTTGAACTGAACACTTTATTTCGTTCACCAGGGTAACATGTTCTAGTTTTATGATTCATGCCTCAGTATTAATTATCTCCCTTTAACTCAACTCAACTTTTTTTCTTCAGCTCTGCTGTAGTCAGATATTGAACTCACAACTCTTTAGGTCAAGTCACTAGATCCAACTAATGCTTTTATTCACTGGGCCATGTGTCCTTGAGGCAACAAAGATGGAGACAACAGTCCGAACAATGTAAATAGTGTAAATAATTACAATAACTCATCCTGGAAATATAAACAACTATAAAAGTTATATTTTTTTAATAAATTATAATTTACATGAAAACTTCCAAATCAAATAGTTTTAATCATCAAGAAAGCAGAAGAATGTTTTAATTAATGCAATAAATTCAGATCAATGCTGCTACATACTTTTCCCCTTTTTGTTGACAGCACTTTCATAATCATTGATTAGGGCTTCACACTGGGCATCCGTGTAGAGAGGGAAAAGAGTTTTATGCAAACTCGGATGTCTCTGCATATCATTTAAGAAATCTCGAAACATAACAGTTGTTATATTCCCTTTATTTTTAGACCTGCAAAATATACAAGACGTTATTTTTTTCTTCTGTTTGTAGAGAATTATTTAACTTAGAACTTATTTAAATAAGAATTATTTAACAGAGTAATTAGCAAATAGTGAAGATTTTTTAAATAAAAATATCTCGCCGCTCTTAAAGAGAAAGATTATTTCAAAGCTGTGATTGTATGCATTGCTTCAACATTTAATTTCTAATTTGTGATATGACTCATTTAAGATTCCAGGTATATTTGAAGGTGTCAGTCAGTCAGTTAAGTGCCATACGTGATACATGCTTGGGCGATCATGTCTCGAAAGAGACATGACTGACTGGGCAGAAGATTATCCCGCAGTAGGTTGCCATTGCTTTCTGCGGTAAACTGGTTGCCGACCAAGGCTATAGAACCCAATCTGTCCTGTTATTTAACCCATAACTGGAAGGAATAGACGGATTAATACCTTTCCCAAGGATATTTGCGTGTAAGTAAATGCAATGAATTCAACTGGAATTTGAACTCGGCTCTCCGATTTCTCGTTCCGAGCCGATATCCGCTGCACCACAACGCACATCCAAGGTGCGCTGTGGTGCAGTGGATATCGAAGGTGTATATTGATTTAAAAGT
This sequence comes from Ascarosepion bandense, assembly GCA_037127315.1. Classification (NCBI taxonomy): domain Eukaryota; kingdom Metazoa; phylum Mollusca; class Cephalopoda; order Sepiida; family Sepiidae; genus Ascarosepion; species Ascarosepion bandense. The sequence goes on along the minus strand of JBBBDQ010000917.1, from coordinate 1,853,050 downwards.
GTTCACTATTGTTCTTTGTACAGACAAAAATAATTAGGATAAATATGAGAATTACTAAATAGAAAATATGTTGTTATAGAACAATGTTTTGTATCAACTGAAAACAATGTCAGATTCTCAAAGAATATAAACTATTTTATATGTACAAATTAGAGTTAGTAAAACAAATTTAAACATGAAGATATCAATAATGTGACCAATCTAAGTCAGTCAGTTAAGTGGCATACGTGAAACACGCTTGGGCGATCATGTCTCGAAAGAGACATGACTGACTGGGCAGAAGATTATCCCGCAGTAGGTTGCCATTGCTTTCTGCGGTAGACTGGTTGCCAGCCAAGGCTATAGAACCCAATCTGTCCTGTTATTTAACCCATAACTGGAAGGAAGAGACGGATTAATACCTTTCCCAAGGGTATTTGTGTGTAAGTGAATGCAATGAATTCAACTGGAATTCGAACTCGGCTCTCCGATTTCTTGTTCCGAGCCGATATCCACTGGACCACGACGCACATAACTTTACATAAAAAATGGATATCTACTTACAACTCTTTAAAGATACCCTCAATTTCAGATCTATTAAGAAGAGCCAGGTAAAACTTGAAGAAGGTATCAAAATCAAAAGCCTTTAGGTCAATTGAATCATTCTAAAAAGAAAAAGAAAAGATATGAGATGATAATTATAAATGGAATATTAGAAGAAAAAGTACACTATAAAACATGTGGGTTATCTCCACTTAGCTTCACCGGTTTTGTTGAGAAGTTGTTAGAGGGCAGTCAAGAAGCTATAAAAACAGGACACATCCTGTCTTTCTCTTTTTCCTCCCATCATGCTTTGGGGACAACGCCACCAGGACCTTGTACTCTAGCATGGGGATATTTTCTCTCTTAGTATCTGAACTTTATTCGCACATGCACATATGTATTACCCACACAATTCCAAACTTTCAATATGTTGCACCCGTAAAAAATAAAAATTATAGTGTCAAACAGAATTATAATAAAATAATTATGACAATTATAATTATCGTTAATTCCCTCATTCTAAACCCATTGGATTTGACGCCACTTTTCTCCTCTCCACACACACAAACATGTGACATTTTCAGTATTGAACGAGCCATCAATGAAAATTTAATTTTTTCCTTTTTCAGACCATAATAGTAACATTTATCTCTTAGAAAACTCCAATCACTTCTTGTATTTTTATATTAACTTATCTGGACACTCATTACACATATAATAAACATACCAGAAAGACTGTACACACTTTACTATTTCTTTATCTTATCATTGTCGGATTCCGATCCATATTGGATCTGTGGTGATACCACCGACCGAGCAAAAGCGAGCAAACTGGATGTTGGCTCTATGCCGACCAGAAAGCTAATGAATAAAAAGTCGTCGTGCGCATCCGGCTCTGCGCAGATGTTCTGGTTGAAAAATAAAAATTAATCAAATATCAAATTACCATTTTTATTTATCAGCCAATGAGGAGCCCGGAACCAAATACAAGGATGAAATGCGAAACGACCAGCATTTTGAGCCAGAAAGAAAATATAAAAAGCTGTGACAAAAGGCACCCAGACAGACAGAGGAGAAGAGTATAATTAGTTTCTTGCTTGACCTAAGTCGAGCAGCTACTATGTTCGCCTATTTCTTCCTCCCCTGTTCTCAAAGTACTAACTGACCTTTTCTAAGACATTCCACAAACCAACTTGTTGACCTACTGAATTTAGAAACGGCAACTTGATAATGAACATTAATCATACTACCAAGCTTTTTACCTTTCAGCGTTATATCTTCAATGAACATTCTTTTATCTATTTCAGATTATTATCTGCCATGAACTCTAACTTCGTTGGACCTTTATTCCAAGTATTGTTTTAATTGTAAAACATAAATGCTATATATATATATATATATATATATATGTATAAATGTTATTTTACACTCAAAATTGCCTTTCTTGAAATTATAATCATTTTACAAATTATAGTGAACTATCTTCCCACAAGGCCAAATTCTGTTAACCTACTACAGAATCCTACTACCCCTCACTACATATGAAATAAGAGAAGAGATACCCACTATAGATCTACATTTGACCCAAAACTCACAATTTTAGTCAGTATTAATGTTTCTTGTGTTTCCAACACAACAAAACACCCAGATAATAAATAATTCTCATTTTGTTGTTTCCAGGTTTTGCTGTTTCTCATTTTTATGAATATTTTTGTATAAATAAATGTTAGGGGGTTTAATTATTTACCCAGAGTTATAACTCCCCTACAAATAACTTATTTTTTATGTGTTAGGGCGCCACTCCTATTTGACTACAAATGGACTGTTCCCATTGCTATATATAGCAATGGTGGATTCTCTACAGGGGAGTTGTAGAGAGTCACTTGAGAGTCTCTAATGAGTTACTGAAGAGTCAGTGCGAGTCAGTGAAGAGTTAGTCACACTTCCGGTGGCGTACTGGAAGTAATCACGTATACACACGTCTTACGACGGATTGGACTCTTGTATCTTTCTATTGTAAATATTACTAATCACTTCTGTACATACTAACCGTCTTTCCGTGGAATACAACTTATATTCTGATTCTGTTGTTGAGTTATTCATTTATACTTGGCGACATAACATTATGCATTCTAATGTATTTTCCCTATATAATATTTATATTTATAATATAATTTTAGTTTAATTCTTCAATTAACAATAATATCCTCTTCATCTGAAATCTCTCCTGAATTATTTTACTCAGGAAGATTCTGAATCAACAGCCTGCACCATATTTGACACATCTCATCAAATCATCTAACCTAACTATTAATAAAATGAACGAACTGCTTCCTCCTTACTTGACACACATTCATTTGATCAAAACCCATTCATTATTTTTCTCTGCCTTCTTCTTGTTTGACACTTTCATCTGATCACTGAACCAATTCATTATTTTCCTAATGAGAAAACGAACCAACTTTCCTGTTTCATTTGATCATGTAACCCGATCATTATTTATCCAATGAGAAAATTAACTGCCTTCTCCTCACTTGACACATTTTCATCTGATCATCTAACCTATCATTAGTTTCCCCAGAACAATCACAATTTAACTATCCTCCATGTATTAAAAAAAAAAACTTTGTTTAGATCATCTAACCCCATTACTATAATCTCAGAAACATTCAGAATCTCTTGATTTCTACTCATCTGTTGCACATCTTTCTGAAACATCCACCCTCTTTTTGACTTTGATCACAATTAAAATCACCGCCATTACTTTTCTAGAGAAAATCTGGGTTAACTACTCTCACCTCAGCTGACATTTCATGTTTAGCTTGTATTATTATTTTCCTGCTTCTCAAAACTACCAATTCTTGCCTTCTCATATTTTAGCTATCAAAAATTGCTTGTTTAAAGATAAGAATAATGGAATAAGTTTTGGGTAATCTTTAATCTTTATGAATAAAAAAAAAAAAAAAAAAGATGTCAAAAGGACACTTTCACTTTCATATGTTTAGGTTTTATTAAAATTCAAACGACTTTTTAAAACAATAGGCATTGCTGAGGAGTAAAGGTAGTTGAAATAATAATAGTGGTGTCAAGGGAAAAAAATCGTCCTTTTGACAAACCATTTTTTTTCAGGCACAGAGGTTAAAGATGACCATTTTTTTATTGTTTGTTACTTTTTTAACTAATTTTGCAGTTTTGTTTAACTGATATGGAATTACAAGGCTATTAAATGTTGTTAAAAATTGTATGATCTTCACTTAGGTACATCAATAAGTGTAATATAATGACGAAAAAAGCATTCATGTTAAATAAGCAATATTCAATTTTCAAAAAATCATGTTGCCTATCAATGTACTTGATACTATACTTCTTTATTTATCATACAAACTGGAATCTTCAGTACTTAAATCAAACGCTTTCTTTACTGAACAATTTTTGTTTATGATTAATCGTCATCTTTATTACAATGAAGTTTATTCTTAAATCAAACTAAATTTCGTTACAACTAGAAATGATATAAGCATTAAAAAAAATGCAGAAATACCTTTCCAGAAGGCCAACCAATTTTTTCAAGTGCTTTGGAAATTCTTGTTCTGTCATCTTTGTCTTTGGAAAGACATTTCTGAATACTAAAAAAGAAAAAAAATAATTGTCAAGTTATTTAAATTTCAAAAACAAAAATCAATGAATCAGAGGAAAATTATTCAGTCATAATACACACACACACACACACACACAAATAAAATGCATCTATAAAAAGACAGTATGTATAAAGACAAAAGAAAAACTTTTCTTTACCTATGCATTTTGACCACTGAAGGACATTATCAAAACAAATGGAAGGATCTTATTTTGCAACATGTATTTATTAACAGAAGTAAAAATATTAATAGAATTTCAAATTTTTTTTTAATTTAAGAACATTCATAAATATTCTTTTGAAATAACTGTGAAAGTCAAGGTAAACTATAGAGGATGCTATGTTGTTCAATTTAATCTAAACTTATTTATAAATGGAACTTTGTGTGTCCGTTACCTATAGACTCCGAAACGGCTGAACCGATTTTCTTGAAAATTTACACAGTTGTACGATAAGCACCTGCAAGTGTTCTTAGCTAAGTTTTGTGTCAAGGTACCCTCGGTAAATATTGAAAATCGATAACCGAAAAAAAAAAATCGGGTTATAGAAGGAGTGGTCTGATTTTAATCAAATTTGATACACTCATAGACAAAGACATAAGAAACAATATTCAGAAGTTTCAAGATTGTAGTTCTTACAATAGTGCAGAAAATCGATAATATATGTATATATATAAAAGGCAAGATGTTTGTGTGTGTGTCTGTTTATCTGCCTGTATGTCTGTATTTTTTTTTCAGCCCTTTTATTTTAGTTTTTGCTTTGGCTCTAAGTAGGTATAATTGTAGTTCTTAGTCTCAGCCATGATACCATTTACTCAGAAGTCTTATTTAGCCTTCAAAATTCAGTTTACGATGAAAAAAATCTTACGTGATATCGATAGCAGGAAATCAAAATTTGACTTACATCCATTCATTTTTCTTTCAGTCTACGGTTTCACTTTAACTGGGAACAACTATTGCTTTTTAGTCTTTCGTGCCAATGTCCAAAGAGTCTGAGCTCCAGGACCATGGATTAGTTTTAAAACTTTCATTACACCCGAGCAACGCCAGGCTATACAGCTAGTGCTTAATAAATGTAATGGAGTAAATTTTGATTTTTTTTTATTAATTATTATTTTACTTTGATAAATTCTTTATATTATTCTAAACAAATAAGTTTATAAGGTTTTGATTTTACTGTTCTCTTTTAATTTGAAAAAATATGATTGCATATGTTGGCTTGATGTACATCTTTTAGAAAGAAAATATGTGAAAAAAATCTGTGATGCAGATTGACATTTTGGTACGATTCAACAGTGGCACTATTTTCTCTTTTAATAAGTGTGGCATTCTTTAGATCTGTACAGCCACTATAGCCCACAAGAATCATTTTTTTAGCTGTACCAGTGTGATAGGAACTATCACAACTGATGCCTTTTTGTGTCTGCTTATAATAATTTTAAATGTGTCTTCAGAAAGGTCAAGTGTTTATTTGATGATATAATGAGTTACTGTACAGCCTCTAACAAATTTGGTTCTAATGACTACTGCTGGCCCTTTAATAAATAAGAGTTAGTCTGTCTTTCCTCTCTTCACCTCCTACTGATAAAGCAGAATGTTTTGTTCATAAATTCTCTTCCAATTCTACTCTTCACTCATCTGAAGCATCTTTACCTAACTTTCCACTTAAAATTATGACTATCATGGGATATGCATATAACTCTGTCCATTTCTAAAGTGGATCCCCACAAAATGCGTGGACTTGATTGTATCCCTGCAATAGTCTTAATATATGTGTTCCTGAACTGGCTCCTGTTCTCTCTACACTCTACATTTAATGTCTTGCTACTTCATGCTTTCCTGTTTGTAGAAAATCCTCTTCTATAGTTCCAGAAATCTAATGAACCATCTGATTCTTCTAGCTATCAGCCTATTAGCCTTGTATCTCTTTTTAGTAAAGTACTAGAAGCCCTATTCAATTTTGAATTGGCTCTGCATCTCACATCACAGGGTTTTCGTTCAGATAAGCAAGATGATTTTCCCTTCTCTGATGTATTAACAATTATTGCTGAAGGAGTATATTAAGATTTAGATAAGAATGGTGAAGCTTAGGCTGTTGCTTTGGGTATCTCAAAGTGTTTAACAGGGTTTGGCATGCAGGCCTTTTTCACAAGTTGACAGGTTATGGTATTTATGGATGAATTTTTGATCTGATTCAATCTTACAGAACCATGTAATTAAAAATGTCTTAAACAGCCACTCTTCTAAATTTTTTTGCATTAATGCAGGTATCCCCCAGGGCTCTATTCTTGCACCTATTTTGTCCTTAATCTTCATCAACAATGTTCCTGATATCATCATTACTCAACTAGGTATCTATACTAATGATATAACTATTTATTCCTTTTTTTTTATTTAATGGTATGTCTGTTCGGATCGATAACATAAAATTGGCAGCTGATCTTAAAAATTACATACAATCTGTTGTTAAATGGGGCAAGAAAAGACATTAATTTTAACACCTCGAGAATGAAAATGCTCTCTTTTAATCAGAGAAAATTTTTTTTTTGCCTTCCATCCGCCTAACTGATGCTACCTTCCAGGAGAGTGTCTCATTGTGTCTGCTCAGGCTAATGTTTTCTGATAATATGAAGTGAAAAGATTATATTAAATCAATTACTAGGTCTGCAACTAAGAAAGTTCACTGTGTTGTGGTAGACAATTTTTTTTTGCCAGAATCTATCTTACACATTTACAAGTTTGCCATTCCTCTATGCTTAGACTATTGCTGTCATATCTGATTTTATGCTTTTACTTTGTATTTAGAGATTCTTGATAAAATACAAAAATTAATTCACAATGTTATCTTGGATTTAGTCACTTTACTATTGCTATAATGTAGCTTCACTGTGTCTTTTCTATAAATATTTTCATGTCAATTATTCTGATGAGCTTTCCTCTTTGGTACCTTGACTTTATGAATTTAAGTGCAGTACTAGATTGGTAGCTAGGTCTCATTTTACAGTTGAAATAGCTAGATATAACAGTAAGTTCTATGCTAGCACTTTCTTATTTCACTAAAAAGAATCTCTCCCAGTTTCTTGCTTTCCAGTCAAGTTCGATTTTCAAAGATTTAAATGCATTGTCAATTATTATCTGCCGTCTCCTCAATGCCAGATCTTATTCTTATATTCTTTCACACTCAGTAATCCTTTGCTACTTAGTGGTTTTATTGTCTTGCTTGGGGTGAAATGATTCATTAAAAAAAAACATGACCTTCAGTAGCTCTTAGATGAACAAATAGTAAAAAAAAAAAATTAAAAATTCTGTGTTGATGCACTACAGTAGACTGACAACCTATGTAAATTTATGATAAAAAGCAAAGTAATTAAATTTTACATAAAAACAAACACAAATAAAGATTATTGATGATGATGATGATGATGATGATAGTAATAATAATGGTTGAAAATGTGTCAAGCTTTGGACTTATTGATACATCTTCATATTTAAGCATTAAAGTAAATTAAAGATTTTTATGTATTTAATACATCCTACACTTGACATGATAGGTTACATTAAAATCAAAGTCAAAATGATGTTCAATATATTAAGAAACAAATCATAATTCTTCTTTCAGTACCATGTCTCCTCAGGACATAGGAGATCGTGGTTTGCCACAGCTTCCTTTTAATATCTGTAAGCTGCATGTTGCCATTTGGAAAGTTAGCTTGAATGACTTCCTGTTATATTCTTCATGGTTTTGAATTCAGAATTTTTATCCTAGAGTGGTCACCAACTAAGTCCCAAGAGCCAAGTCTGACCTGGTGTTTTATTTATAGCTTGAGTGCTTCTGAAGGGCATTAGTTAAAAATCACAGCTGGAATTTGAAATCATTTTGCTTTTTTTTTATTTTTCAGATGGTTAACCATTAGTTTACTGCACCTCCTAATGATATAAATGTTAAATATGTCAGAGATAAAAAACAAAATTCATTTAATGAGCCACAATTTTTTTTTTTTACTTACGCTTTTACAGGAATTTTATTCCTTTCTATTTCAACCGTCGTCAATCGGAAATAGAGTTTCTCCCATTCTCCCAATTGGTTTTTGTTGAGGGACAACAAGTTGTAGGCATAAGAAAACACTTCTTCTGCCCATCTCTGTAAATAAATTACAGAAAAAAATGAATTGAAAGTCAAACTAAACAAAAATTAGCATCAAATAGATTAAGTAGTATTTATAACAGACTAGTATACTCATATTTTGTTTTTAACACAATGTTTTGGTTGAAATATTCTTCAGCTTTCCTCTGGTGTATATTTTGTTCTTGCGTTCTTTCAGTCATCCAATAGATATTTTGGTATAAAGATGTGGAAAGAATTTATCTGATGCAATACCTAGACCCCTATTATTTATAGTAAATAGCTAAACATTATACAGACAATTAAAACATTTTTATGGAGGAAAAAAGTCCCATTGTAATTTTTTTGTTTGCCAATAAATTGGATTCAGTGCAGCTTTCGTTTGAGTTTCCTTTCTTGAGAATGTTCATTACATAGCGTCAGAGGTTGAATAACACAGAATGAAAAACAAAACAATCAAGGTTAATCAAACTTAGAGAATGGTATTTAAACGATTAACAGATTTTACATTCTCAAAACTCAAACAGTGACCTGCATGGAAGCAATGATTTTTCCCCTAAAGGACAGCTATAGAATGTTTTTCTAGAATTTTCCATGCTATAGAACTGCTTCTAAATTGAATAAAGATACCTGTGGATACTCAAATAAATGTACTCATAAACTGTATGTGGCTTAAGTCCGAGCAAATATATGGATCCTTCAACACGGATATAGATCCTGACTAATTAGAAGAATCCTTTATCAATGTCATTCATACCTTCAACAATCATTTTAATCCAAAAGGCATCATTATACATGGCAAAACCTGACAAGAATATAGGAACTTATATCCATGTATTATATGATCTAATAGAATGTGCCAACTTTCCAGAGAAGAAATCATCAATATAGTTATAAATATAAGCCAATAACAAAAATACATATTTGAATATTTCTCTCTATGAAAAGTTTTTGAATATTTTGATCTTTTTTCATGTTTATTTTTAAAGTCTTAAAAGGAAATTTATGATTTTTTGTTAAGAAAAAAAATGAGGGATTTATTTAGATATAGATACTTATATTTATTAAAAAATACCAAAATATAAAAGATGTATGCATTATGGAAAGATTATAAATAAAATTTTCATGTGAAAATACTAATGGTGTCTGAAAAATTTGAAGGGGCAATTACTCAGCACCAACAATTATATGAAGAACAGAAGAATACCATGCAGAAAACCACTTTAAAAAGTTTTTCATGAAAAAATTTGAACAGGTGTAGAGGCTCATCCCTTGTTCTCTGTTTAGGATGTGGTTTCCGGTTTTCTCTTTATAATCTTTTACTCTTTTCCATTCTTTTACACTTTTTTTTTTCTTCAGTTGGAGTAGATAGACTAAACTATTGCCTGGTTCACATTCCACCCACATCTATTGAACAGGTGTAGAGGCTCATCCCTTGTTTCCTGTGTAGGATGTTGTTTCCGCTTTTCTCTTTTCCAATCTTGCTCTTACGTAGCCCCCTGCGCATCAGTGGCATTACCGTCTTGCTTGGGGTGATATGATTAAAAAAAAAAAAAAAAAATTGACAAACTTGTGGTTGGTCTCAGTGACAGATTTGTTGGAAAATGTATGCACTGAAGGGAGATAATGCAAGAACAGCAGCCCCAAGAACTCAATACAATAAAAAAGTGACACAAAAGTGGGCAAGCAAAACAGACGGAAACAGATCAAATGCTTTAGAAATTGGGATCTGTCAAGAAATTTAAGCAACTTCCACTCACTAAAGAAAATATTTTAAAGTGCCAAAAATTGGTAATGAAAATTGGCATTTCTAAACTAATTTTCACAGACAAATCTTGGGTGATGTTTGTTGGACCAATCAATGGATTGGCCAAAGGATGAATTTTATTTGGTGTAGTGGTGATCTTTGCTAAAAAGGTAGTATTTTTTTTTTAATCATTTCACCCCAAGCAAGGCATTCCACTGCCACTATTGCACATGGGGCTACATAGGGGAAGGTAAAGAGAAGGAGTGGTTAGATATAGGAAATGTCAGAAGGAAGGTGATAGATGGGTAAGGATACCGAGGATGAGGTTAAGGTAGATGGGAAGAGTGTTTGAAAGAATGGGAGCGAGTTAGTGTGTTAGGAGGTGTCTATTGACCTTACATTTAAACTCCTGGAGATTGTATCCATCGGGGAAGCAATCATGTGGAAGGGAATTCCACAGTCGGGAAGTGTGAGAGAAGAAACTGTTGGAGTAGAAATTGCGGTTGCATTTTATCGGTTTCACTGTAAAAGGGTGGGATCTAGTTGCTAATCTAGTATCTCGTTCAAATTCGTACCTAGGGGGCACCAGTGATCTAAGTTCATTGGAGCAGAAGCCATGAAAGTATTTATAGAAGAGACACAGGGAAGCCATGTCGCGCCGGTGAGAGAGAGACTGCAGGCGGTCTGCCAAATTGGTATCAATCACATTACAGACCCTCCGCTGTACCTTGTCAAGAAGCCCGAGGAGAATAGCAGGGGCACCCGACCAGATATGGCAGCAGTACTCAATGCACGGGCGGATGGTAGATTTATATATGTGCAGGATAGATTCAGACGGAAAAAACTTCCGGGCCCTGCACAGAGAACCGACTTTCATAGCAGCAGATTTAGCAATGGATTCGATATAGTCATTCCACTTGAGGTCTGCTGAAAGTGTGAGACCAAGGAGGCGTAGTGTTTTACTCTCTGGGAGGCAAGCATGGTCCATGCTAATGGGAGGTAGGTATGATGATACAGTTAGAATTGCCACCCAAATATCTACTGTGCCATTCAAAGTTAATGAAGGCATGAAACTGAACAGTGCTAACTATTGCAATAACATGGACAGGACCTATTTTAAATGGGATAAATCTAAGCCTCGCAATTTTAAAACAAATTGCGAATTTATTCACAAGAATGCTCCTCCTTGTGTTTCTTAGGTTACCCATGAGTTTCTTGAGTATAAATGGTTTACAGGAAACATGATAATGGAATGGCTGACATCAAGTCTCAATCTGAGTCCAATTGAAAATCTATGGTCAATTGTGAAGACGAAATTATAAACAGAAGGTTGTAAACAACATAACAGCAAAACTGAGAAGAAGTTAAAATTGCCATATTGAAAATTGAGCATGATGATGTCAAGGACTTAACAAAATTAATGAATAATTGATTGCTGACTGATTGAGAAATGTCACTACATGTAAAATTTCCAAAGATTTATCATGTTTGTTTATTCTATTATAGATGTTGATACCTGTAGATGTTTTTATTACTCTGGTTTTAGAATAGATAAAAAAACTTCAACATGTTGAAACTACCTAAACATTAAACTCAGGCACTGTTTTGATGCTTAAATTAATTTGTCTATATTTCTGAGATGAGGTAGTATTTACAGTATTTACATTATTTGGACTATTGTCCTCATCTTTATTGCCATGTGTACGACGTTTAATAATAGATCATTCTATTTGTCTATATTTCTGAGATGAGGTAGTATTTACAGTATTTACATTATTCGGACTATTGTCCTCATCTTTATTGCCATGTGTACGATGTTTAATAATAGATCATTCTATTTGTCTATATTTCTGAGATGAGGTAGTATTTACAGTATTTACATTATTCGGACTATTGTCCTCATCTTTGTTGCCATTTGTACGATGTTTAATAATAGATCATTCTATTTGTCTATATTTCTGAGATGAGGTAGTATTTACAGTATTTACATTATTCGGACTATTGTCCTCATCTTTGTTGCCATTTGTACGACGTTTAATAATAGATCATTCTATTTGTCTATATTTCTGAGATGAGGTAGTATTTACAGTATTTACATTATTCGGACAACTGTCCTCATCTTTGTTGCCATTTGTACGACGTTTTGGCTGTTGTACACTCCGGCCTTCTTCAGGTGCTAGGAATTTCAAACCCAAACCTTTATTACAATCACTGGGGTATATGAACTCCATTACTTGCGTTAAGCCTCGATTCATGAGTTATGAAATCATGAGTTATTTCCCTCTAACCCTGCAAGTTACTTGTTCACCACTGCTGTAACCTGGTATTGAACTCACAACTCTAAGAGTCTAGTCAGGAACTAACCAACGTCTATATCCACTGGGCCATGTGTCCTTAAGTGATTGTAATAAAGGGTTCGGTTTGAAATTCCTAGCACCTGAAGAAGACTGGAGCATACAACGGCTGAAATGTCGTGCAAATAGCAACAAAGATGAGGACAATAGTCTGAATAATGTAAATACTTAAATTAATTGTTTAAAATTTTAACAAATTTTTTCAAAGCAACTTTTAGTTATGATAGTTTATCTGATTTGCATAATAACTTCAAACAGGTTGTATATTTCAATATTTGAAAAATTAATTATTATTTGAAATGAAATTGATTATACTGTATCAATAATTTTATCTCATACTGTATATATTTATTTTTTCCTTTCACCTGGTTTTCTTTTTGTTTTTCTTGAGCTTCCTTACCATTTACACTTTTCTCCTCCATACCTTCTTTGACTCCATCTTTTCCCTGTTGCTTTTTCCAATTCCTTCTTAATAAAAAAGTGTGAGTTTCTTATAATAGATTCCCTATCAGGAGGATCAGGAAGTGAGCAGATACTACACCCTGATCCTAGGTAAAGAATGTATACAATTATGCATACAAACAAGCAGAATAATAGTAGAAACATTTTGGTCAGTAGCTTTTTCAGCTTTCTTCAAGTATATGTTGGATTTAACAAGCATTTTTCATCCATAAGTATTGACTTCTTTGAGAGTTAAATAATATAGCTTTGTCTGGTACCGGAAATGCTTTATAAGATAAGAATTTCCTCTATAAAACATATTTTAAATTTCTTCAAAGAGAAATTATACTGTGCGGAAAATACATATAAAAATCAACTGAGGAAGGTTCACTGGCTAAAACATCAAAGGCTTACTTTAGACACAGAAGAATTTTCTGCAATAAGATGTATCCATTCCAATTCTATATAGTCGTAGCCATGACAAATTGTAACACATTTGTCTTGAAGGGGTATATTTGAGGAACCAAAATTAGTGCCTGCTTCTTTTATTTTCTTATCCTAAAAACAGAAAAAAAACATTGCATGAAAATATGAAATATATTGGTCTATATGAAAAAAATAAATTTTCTTTTCTAGGATTCTTGGATTCTCATAAAATAACTAAACAAGTAAATTTATTCTTATAATTCTCCTTTTTAGAGGCAACATTTTGCTTCAATTACATCTTTAAAGGCCACTTTATTTGTGTCTGTTTACAATTTTTGTGAAAAAAATGTACATTTTGTAAGAAAAGTTAATAAGCAAGTAAAAAATGCTAAATTCTGTTGACGCTCCATTTGGTAGGAAGCCAAGCAGAGGAGAAATCAAAGGAGAAAAAAAAGATTGTGTGGCATGAATCTTTCAGATGGTGTGGACATACATCCATTGAAAAATCAAAACATAGACCAGTAATACAGGTGAAAAAATTTTGCAACTATTTCAGGCAGTCAAGAAGTTAGACATAATGGTTAAATTCTTGGTATATGAATCATTAAAAGAAAGCCATTTGCAGAGGCAGTGCATTTTTGAACTTAGAAGAATTTCTTCTGTCAGGTAATCAATTTGTAATACAAGAAACTTGTATTATTTACCTTGGGAGATTTTGTAATATACATTACATGACATAATTTTTATTGGGATATTTGTAATATAAACATATATAAAAGACACATTTATCTTGTGAGATTTGGTGTTATAAACAAATATATATGACACTATAATTTATTGTGTGAAATTTAGTAATATAAACAAATATACATGGCACAATTTATCAAGTGAGATTTTGTAATATAAACATAGATAAAAAAAAACTATTTAAATTTCAGAATTATTTAATAAAATTCATTTGGGCAGTAGTAACAAGTTTTTTTTAATAAAAAATATTACACATTACAATTATACTTTGTAAATTCTGTCATCATTAAAACAGATTTGCTGAGCCGAATTTGAAAAATAAAAAAATGAGATGAATCCTTACCTTTGGTGGTTTTGCATATTTTCCACTTCGTATATCTCGGAGATATGCCAAATCTAAGAGTTCAGTGTCTTCCTTTAAAAACAAAGTCAAAATCAAAAGTTTTTCAATTTAAAATTCCTATGGTTTTTAGATAAAAATTTATTGGAAAGGTCACAAAAAAAGCCATCTGAATGCGAATAAGCAAAGTATTTAAAAAGATAAAAATAAAGAAAAGTGACATTTATGGGTTCAAATAATGAAATAATAATCAACATCTAATTTTAAGAGTAACCAAGACACTTGTAGATATGGAGAAGCCCAAGAGGAGACACTAAAAACCAAATCAACTAAAAAAACAGTCAATCTAAGATTCTGAATTGTAGTTTTCACTGTAAAATCTATCCAACTAACTATAATAGAAACGACTTAACAATTATATATATTTGTAGATATTTATTTATTTTTAAAACCAATCATGATTAATTCTTAGTCGAGAGTTTTTTTTTTTAGCCATTCGATAAGTTTTGGACTAGTTCATGTACAGTTCGCCTCCTATTGTAAAGTGGCTCTGACTGTTGCCAATCTGAAGTGTTTGCAAGACTTCGTACTAGGCCTAAATGTTATAAATTTCTTTCAGTGTCTGGAAGCGCTGATTGAGGGTGGACCAGAAACTGATTATTTCTGGTCGGGTCGGCACGGTGAGGGGGGTACGATGTTGAGAGGCCCGAAACCTCCTAGTGATCCATGCAAAGACATCACTGACGACACCCTCTAGCGCCCCCACTACGGGGCATATGTTTGAAATAGAAGTAATGACCTTTCAAGTCATACGAAAACCAGAACTAAAATTACAGAATTTAAAGAACACCAAAGTAATAACAATGCGACAAACTCAACTTGCAAAGAGATGTATGCTTACAAAAAGCAAATACAGTAACATGGATGGAACTGGAAATTCAAAGTGGAACTCAGGAAGAAAAGCTCTAGCGACAAGATCATCCCAAGTAGAGACAAGAAAAAAGAAGTGGATGACAGATGAAATTCTCAAGATGAAAAAGAGACAGGAAGCAATGACAAGGAATGGCACAGAATATAGAACATTAAACCCATTAAACAAATGCAGGAAAGTAAAAGATGAATGGCTCAACAAAAAGTGTGCCAAGATAAAAAGAATGAGCATCATAGATATGGCAGGTATACATAAAAAACTAAAAAAAATAACAGGACAAAAATAGTAAGATAATACAAAATATAAAAATATGCAAAAAATGATATCAATGGTTAACACATTTTTGACATAGTACACAAACTGCACAAAACAATTACATTTTCAATTTAAAACATTTGTTAACCATTAACATCATTTTTTGTATATTTTCATATTATTTTATGTCATATTAACATTAATTTGATACTTTTTTTAAAATCAATTATTTTCATGATGTCCCTTTTTTATATAAAAATTATTTGTTGTACAATAAAAATGTAAACAAAACCAAAAATAATTGTCCACCAAATTGGTCAACATTTAATCACAAATAACACAAATTCTGGTGATTTTATGATCATAGTTCTTATGTGAATATTAATCAGCATTCAAAGAACTTTCTAAATGTATACAACTTTACCATATGGAGAAATAGGAAAATGTTAGCATATATAGTGGCAAGTAGCAAAATATTTTGAATTTGCCCCAACTCAGTTAAATACTTGTAACTCAGGCTATAGTCAAATTTTCACCACAAAATTTTCTACATATCTTGTCACAAAGCAAACAAGTTTGTTGTCAAATTTTAAAAAATAAATTAAAGCAATCCTTTTTGAGAAATTAAAAGGTCAAATTATCTTATTTGACCTTGAAACAAAAAATAAGTAATCAGCTTTTAAATCTATCCAGATACTTTAAAATGATATATAATTTAGCTTTGTAGGTGAAAAAACATATACTGATATTTAACTTCTGTGACTATTTTTCAAAATTTACTTTTTCGGCAAAGGACAAAGGGTCATATGTAAAAGAGGTACCATTCAATCCATATCATAAAGCTGTATAAGTATACCAAATTTGAAAAAGATCTGTATCAGTGATGTTCAGACTCTTATTGAATGACTCATATTTGAATAATACAAAATATTTACTAGGATCAAGGTGCTGGCATACAGAAAATGAGCAAATACACAAAAATAAAAAGGTTTATAAAACAAGGATATAAATTCTTACTGGTTTTATTTAACCACTAGCAGTTTAGCCCAATTTCATTTAGGTAGTTTAAGGAATAATAAGAATAAAAACATATGATGAATTTACATAGCAAATACTTACATAAGATTCGCCCTCGTCACTTTTATAGATATAGATAACAATGTAGAATGTCTCTATTAGATTAGGGCGGGAAGGGGAGGGGCAACATATATAGATATAGATAATATAAAGTTGGGTGATCAATTCTATGTTATAACCAATACATAAACTGATCCCTGACTTTGTGGGGTGATAATATATATTTTTCTACCCCTAATTTTGGCTTTCTGAAAAATTTCAAGGTGTCGTTAGTGCTCTAAAATTTTGATTTACATCTGAGCGCAACTCCTGTCGAGCTAGACCGCAAAATTTATATTGGGAGGGGGATTGTTTGTCTTATTTTTTTTTTAAGTTTTGTTGGTAACGTTTTTCATTCAAAAAAGTTTTGTTGGTAACGTTTTTCATTCAAAAAAAGTTTTGTTGGTAAAGTTTTTCATTCAAAAAAGTTTTGTTGAATACTTTTATAGCATTTTGACCCCAGTTTGGGGGTCAACTATTTACCCATAGCTGGGACCCTAACAGGTGCTACCACTCCGGGTCAGGGTGGACCTGGGAACAACAGCAATTAAGAGATGGTTCTATGCTCCTCACAACCTCCCAATCAGAGACCTTGCTGCCGGATGAAGTTTACAGTCATACCCATTACCATGGTAATGTTCTAATAAAGAACAGTAAATGTGACACTGAAATTCGAAGACACATTGGAATAAGGAAAAAATGCTTTCCAAAAACTAAACATCGTATTAAGAGGGACAAGAAAATTTCATTAGAAACAAAGAAATTTATATGCTGAACTGCAAAGTAATATCAATAATCTTACAAGGCAGCAAATGCTGGACAATTTCATCACTGATAAAGAATCGATTCAAAGAAACAGAGATATGGACAAAACATGTGGAAACAAAAAAGGATGCTTACGCTTAGAATAAGAAAGAGTTTAAATTTCTAGGACACATAAGGAGTAAAGCAGGCTTGAAGAATTCTACACTCACAGAACCTATTAAGAGCAAGAGTGAGAGAGAGAGAAATGTACCAAGCTTATGTAAATAGATGTCAGAACAGAGAATGGGAGAAATAGTAAAAAGACAAAAATTTCTCAGAGCGGCAAAGGACAGGATATTGTAGAGAACCATGATCATCCCTATTTTGAATGAACATGGCACTATTTTTTTTTAACATTAGCAACAAAAAATCCTTATTGAAAATCTAACAGACAAATTAATTCGAATCATTGCAAGAAGAAAATCTGTTAAAGCCTGTAAAAATGTTGATTTGGGCTGGTCTTAGATATTCGTGTTTTACTTAGCAACAAGGCTAAAATGATAAAAGAGGAAGTGTGAAAGAAAGATTCCTTTTCAGGGCTGTGGAATCAAAACAAAACCTCCAACTCCTCTTTATGTAATTAAGTGATTATGATCTATATATCTCTAAGCCTATGCATATGCCCTTAACTTGAGTAGGGCCTATATCATTATAACTAGTTTATATAAAAGAATAAAGATATTGTGACTTTTATATCATACCTATTCATTCTTTAATATTTTCTAACAGAATTAGAGACAAAATCTTTGAAAGGATATAGAAGAAATACCAATGAAAATAAAAATTCTATAATGTAAGACTTTTTGTACATAATAAATAAAACTACTCTAAACTAGGGCCATATAAAGTGTAAATTCAACTGGTGTTGGAGTCTGTGTAGTTTTACCAACCCAGAACCCTACTTTAAATCTTATCTAATCTAAATCTATCTAAATCTAAACTTATTTATAAATGGAACTTTGTGTGTGTGTGTGTGTGTGTGTGTATCCATTACCTATAGACTCCAAAATGACCGAACCAATTTTCTTGAAAATTTACACAGTTGTACTATAAGCATCTGCGAGTGTTCTTAGCTAGGTTTTGTGTCAGGGTACCTCCGATAAATATCGAAAATCAATAATCGAAAAAATCAGGTTATAGAAGGAGTGGTCTGATTTTAATCAAATTTGATACACTCATAGCAAAAAACATAAGAAACGATATTCAGAAGTTTCAATTTTGTAGTTCTTACAATAGTGCAGAAAATCGATTATATATATATATATATAAAAGGCAAGATGTTTGTGTGTATGTCTGTTTATCTGCCTGTATGTCTGTATTTTTTTTCAGCCCTTTTATTTTACTTTTTGCTTCGGGTTTAGCTCTAAGTAGGTATAATTGTAGTTCTTAGTTTCAGCCATGATACCATTTACTCAGAGGACTTATTTAGCCTTCAAAATTCAGTTTACGACAAAAAAACTTATTTGATATCGATATTAGGAAATCAAAATTTAACTTACATTCATTCATTTTTCTTTCAGTCTACGGTTTCGCTTTAACTGGAAACAACTATTGCTTTTTAGTCTTTTGTGCCAACGTCCAAAGAGTCTGAGCTCTAGGACCATGGATTAGTTTTAAAGCTTTCATTACACCCGAGCAATGCCAGGCTATACTGCTAGTCTTCAATATGGATATTTTAGTTGATTGATGCTATTACTAAGAGATAAATTGCATGCCATGCTTGACTTTCTATTTGATGCAGTTCATCTCATCTTAAAATATTATGTGACAAACACTGTTGGGTCATATCATATCAATAGCAAGAGAGGAGACTGAACATGACAGTTCTCTTTCAACTGTCAAGACATGCAAGTACGAGGGTCATTCAATAAGGTGAATTTTTCGGTATAAGGACTTCTAATACAGATAGAAGCTTACTTTTTTTTTTTTAACGTAGTCTCCCAGCAGTGTCACACACTTTTCCCATATGTGCACAAGCTTCCGTATTCCCTCAGCGTAAAAATCTTTGGACTGATGTCTCAGCCAATCACTCACAGCACTTTTGACTTCATCATCACTTTCAAACTCCGTGCCTCTTGTGAACACTTTCAAGGGACCAAACAGGTGAAAGTCTGAAGGGGCAAAGTCTGGACTGTAAGGGGGATGAGGGAGCAGTTCCCAGCCCAGCTCGTTGATGGTCTGCACTGTTTGGGCTGCTGTGTGAGCTGAGCTTCGAGTAGGCAAGGTCATCATGGACAATTTTGTGTGCTGTCCCAACAGATAGGCTCAAAGTCTTAGCAGTGTCATCCACTGTCACCCTTCTGTCAGACTGAATGAGGTCATTGACTGATTCGATCACCTCAGGAGACCTCACTTCTATAGGCCTCCCAGGCCTGTCTTCATCGTCAACACTGATCCGTCCTTCTTTAGCCCACTTGTAGAGATTTTTTTTGCTGAAACATGTGGCACCATACACAGCTGACATTCTCCTATGAATTTCAACTGGTTTGCACCCTTCAGCAACTAAAAACTTGATAACTGACCTCTGTTCAATCCTGGAGCATGCATCTTGGTCGGCCATCTTTGTTAATCTCCAAAACTCTCAAAGTTTCTTTTTTTCAATCTGTAAAAGAATTTAAATCCCTTTGAAAAAGAAGTAAAGGGAAAAAATTAAACAAGAAGTAAGCTTCTATCTGTATAAAAAGTCCTTATACTGAAAAAATTCACCTTATTTATTGAATGACCCTCGTATAATACGTCGCTATAGGACAGTCGCTGCTACTGTAACTTGTTTTTGTTTTTTTATTGATCTGTCATTCATGTTTCAGTGCTACCAAAAATGTAGTATTCTTGGTATCATCAGTTGGCAGTATTTTTTTTTTTTTTATCTTTATGGACATCACGTGTTGACATCAGCAAACTAGAAAATAATCAGATTCTATGGAGATTTCACCCAGTCATGGTTGTAATCCTGTAGAGATTTCAGGTGTGAAATCTTCACAGGCATAGCTTCGTTGCTGAAAACTAATTTCAAGACACACACTAACAAACTCTGTTAACATTTAACAAGGGGTTTAATGAGAACAAATTGAAGAATTTACAAGTATATCGAGAGTAAAGAATTATTAATCTTACTATACTATGTAGCATGGTTAATGGTCTTACAGCAGGAAAATTATTCTAGCAGTAATTTTAATAATTGGATAAACCTCAGAGTAACAACTGGAGAAGGTGTAAGTAAATGGACAGCATATCTTGTTACATGGTTTTTCTCTCACTGCGTTTGTTCCCGCTGTCTCACTATTAGCTGGTTTATATAAGAATTTCATAAAACCTCTGGTATTGATTTATTGCACGTTTTTTAATAAGACATCATGACCATTGTTTGAACACAAGATGGAACTCATCTCTCTGATTAACTATTTTGAGCTGTTATCCATTACACCACCTACACATCAAAGTTTACAGCAGGTATTCTCATGCAGTCACCTGTCTAGACACTGAGCAGGTTCAATGTTGTTTAACTTTGATGATCATGCGGGAACTAGTGTTTCAATCTGATGTAGCCATAAGCCCAATCAGAAAAAGAGTTGAAACTTCTGGGATATATAATGAAGGAGGAGGATTGAAAAATTTAACATTCATAGGTCATAATAAAGGCAAGAAGTACAGTGAATAAAATGCTTAATGAGTTTATATAAATAGATGCTAGAACAGGTACTGGAAGGGATGGTAGGGGGACAAATGTTGCTTAGAGCTACAAAGAACAAATGGAGACACATGAATACACATGTCTTGAATAAACATAAATGTATTATTCATAAGGCTGCCTATCAGTAATATTTTGCTTAAAATCCATCTATTATAATAGACTAATTAATAAAAAAGAAAGAGTATCATCTTTCCTTATTGAATACAGACTCAACATTTCAAGAATCACTCTTAGCAAACGTTATACGTGTCCTTTTGATTTCTTTCTTTCTGTCTGACTTTTTCTCTTTCTTTTCTTCTCTCACCTTTTATATACAGATATTTTATCTTTTCTTTCATTTCTCTCTACTTCCAAATGCGTCTTTTCTTTCGGTTAATCTCCTTCTCTTTTCTTATAAGTATTCATTGTTCTTTCTCACTCTTTTTCCACTCTCTCTCTCTACTTGTATGTATCTACAGTTCTTTTTCTCCTTCCCTTTCTCCTTAAATGCAGTCCTTTCTTTCTCTCCTACACCTTCTCTCTCTTTTTATATACATCCACTGTTCGTTTTCTATTCTTGCTTTCTCTTCTGTTACACATTGATATTTTTTTCTATCCTTCCTCCTTCTCTCATTGTTCTTTTTCTTTCTCCTACTACATATTTAGTTCTTTCTCTCCTCCTTCACTCTCTCTTCTTATGATGCTTAATTTCTTTAATGTAACTTATGTCTCTCTTTCTCCCTCACCTTTTGTCTCTCACTCTTTATATACATTCATTGCTCTTTTTTTCGAATTGAAATTCATTTAAACAGTACAAACTCTCTCAACATGAATAAGAATAAAGATTTTTTAAAAGTTTCTTCACATATTAACAATTTAAATTTAATTTTAACAACAGTAAAATATAAAGATAGAAATATCTTCATATCTTGACATTTTTAAAATTTGGTTTACAAGATGCAAATTTTCTTTGAGTTTTCATCTATATGACATGACATTGGTGTAGAAGTCAAATAACTTACCTTTCAACATGGTGGTCTTCTTTTGTCTCCCTGTAAGAAGGTGAACATTCAAGAGTGTGAGACTCACCTTCCTTATGTGTCCAACTAGAGTCCAGTTGGCAGACAAAAATAAACAGGGTTGTAACTGAATACATGTCCCTATGTGGCCCAAAGACAAATGGTGGACATTGTGCTCAATATTTATGGAGCTCAATGTACACACTGAAATTACCAGCTAGTAATCAACTAGAATAGAAGTTGAATCCAACTGACAAGAAAACCACCAGGGCAAATTGGTAGGTGGTTTAAATAATAACCTGGGAGATTCCATTCTGTTACAGGCAAGTCTATTCTTTAAGCAGTGATCAAAGCTTTCCACAATTTCTTGTCTTTTGTAGGGCTTAATAAATTTTGCCTTTTAGCTCTCTCTCCTAAACCTTATTCTGCCATCCATTTACACAAACTCGCTAGGCAGGCTATATGTTTCTTTCCTCTATCACTCTTGCCTTCAATTTGTCCTGTGAGTATTAAGTTTTTCAAGCCTGC
This sequence comes from Ascarosepion bandense, assembly GCA_037127315.1. Taxonomy (NCBI): domain Eukaryota; kingdom Metazoa; phylum Mollusca; class Cephalopoda; order Sepiida; family Sepiidae; genus Ascarosepion; species Ascarosepion bandense. Next base: position 1,830,391 of record JBBBDQ010000917.1, on the reverse strand, counting down.
TTTCCTCATGATGTTTCTTGTAAATTTCAACTATCTCTTCCTGATGTTAAGTATAAAGGTTCTTTTCATTGCCATTTCCTCTAAAATTTCCCCATTGCTCACATGTTCAGTTCATGCTATTCTCAGCATCCATATTGTTGCTTCAAGTCTCTTCATCTGTGAAAAGATTGCCCAGCATTCACTGCTATATAGGAAGACTGATATTATGTAACAGTTCAGTAATCTTTACTTTGCTTCGAATAAAATTTTTCTGTTTCTTAATACTTTGCTTAGCTTTCCTAAAGCAACTTTTGCTATCCCAATACACATTCAGATTTCAGTGTTGCACTTTCCATCCTCTGTTAAAACATTTTCCAGATAATTGTTGTACTTGTTTGATTTTGGTATCCTCAATTTAGTCATATTTAATTAATTTATTTTAGTCCTTATAAAATTAATTTTATACTGAATAGAATAATCTGTAAATAAATAAGACAATGCATGCATATTAAATTTTTTAAAAAGTGTTTTATATTAAATTTACTTTTGTAAACTGTAACAAATTTTCAAAGAATTAATTTTAGAAAAGATACTAACCTTTCCTTCAATTTTCCAGTACAAGAAATATCCTTTGGGATCAACTCTAAGAAGGATTTCAATAAAACTTGATGAACCCTGGAAAAGAAAAAGTAGAAACAGAAATTATTTTCCAAAATAGAATCACATATTTTCTGAGAAATATTATCTTATTTAATTATCTTAATTCCAAAAACAAGTTAGTTCAAAATAGTACTTGTGACAAAGTGTATAAAACCTACCACAAAAATTTAATTGTCGTAGTTTTATGAGTCAGTCAGTTAATTGCCATACATATGACATGCTTGGGTGATCATGTCTTGAAAGAGACATGACTGACTAGGCAGAAGATTTTCCTGCAGGTAGGTTGCTATTTCAATCTGTAGTAGACTAGTTGCCAATCAAGGCTAAAGAACCCAAACTATCCTACTATTCAACTCATAGCTGGGGGGAGAAGAGATGGATTAATACCTTTCCTAAAGGTATTTGTGTGTAAGTGAATGTAATGGATTCCTCTGGAATTTGGACTCAGTTAATCAAAAAAAAAAAAAAGCACCATTAAAATTTTGAACATAAAAGATGTCATTATCCACTGAATTACGAGGATTTGCATCATCATCTTGGTTGTCATAGTCACAAGTTTCATAAATCAAACCCTTCTTCAGGTGACCGCAATAGATGACAACCTGATGGGAATCTCAAAATAAACCATTTACTCGATTCATTCCCATTCCACTGTTCATGCTAGAAGAAATCTCATATCAGTTAAATTTTTCTAATTAATGTATCCTCATGATGTTGTTCCCACTGAACTAGAGTATATACGGCATATTTTGCACTGATTCAGACTTGAATTCATGATCAACAGATGACTAAACCTTCTTAACCAATGCTTTTCTAAATATAAACTCAGACATTATCAATAAAGGATGCAGTTTTAAAGACATAGTGAATCATCATCTGAACAGGTGTTAATGAATGATAATTGATGTTCAGTCATGATCTAAACTAATGCAAACAATGTATATATATATAATCTGGCAACAGAAAAATTGATCCTTTATTGTGTGTGTATATATATATATATATATATATACACACACACACACAATAAAGGATCAATTTTTCTGTTGACAGATTATTACTATAAGCTTTCTCTATAAATATTTTCATGGTAATTGTTATAATGAGCTTTCCATTTTGTACGTCAATTTTACAAATTTAGACACAGTACTAGAGTAGATGGTTGGTTGTGGTGAAGTGGATATCAGCTCGGAATAAGAAATCGGAGAGCCAAGTTCAAATTCCAGTTGAATTCCTTGCATCCACATACACGCAAATACCCCTGGGAAAGGTATTAATCTCTTCCCTCCAGTTATGGATTAAATAACAGGACAGATTGGGTTCTATAGCGTTGGCTGGTAACCAGTCTACCACAGAAAGTAACGGCAACCTGCTGTAGGATAATTTTTTACCCAGTCAGTCATGTCTCTTGCAAGACGTGATCGCCCAAGCATGTATCATGTATAGCACTGAACTGACTGACTAGATTAGAGACAAGGTCTCATCATTTTACAGTTGAAATGGCTAGATGTAACCATAAATTCTATACTGACTTTTTTTTTCTATTGAACTTCTAGCTTGTGGAATTCTTCTAGCTTCTTGCTTTCCAATCAACTTTGACCTTCAAAAATTTAAATGCAATTTCAAATTCTGATCATCTGTCTCCTTAATTACTGTTCTTTTCTTGTTTTTTCTCCTTACTAATGTTTTTTCTTGGACTCTTTTACATTCAGCAACTCTTTGGCATCTTAGTGGCTCTATCAAGTTCATTTGATCAATTCATTTTCTATGCCTCATCAACCAATTGCAACTTATTTAAATCTAGAAAATATTTTTAGATAGTAGGGATTTTTTGGGGAGATAATAATGGTTTTCATGATACAAGTCTTTCTAATTAACCCATAGATAAGGGAAGAAGAGGTGGATTCATACCTTTCTCAAGGGTATTTGTGCATGAATGAATATAACAAACAAACCTTACTGGAATTGGAACTTGGATCTTTGATTAACAATTCTGAGCCATTATCCATTACACCATCTTCACATCCAAGCTTATAGCACCTGATATTCCCAAGTGGTCACCCATTTAAATAATGACTGGGCTCAATGTTGCTTAACTTCAGTGAACATATGGAACCTGCATTTCAACTTGACACTGCCATAAATGATTTGAAATGATTATAAAAATATATAATCATAGAAGTAATAATGTAACACACACAGTTACACTATTATGTGTGTGTGTGTGTATGTGTGTGTGTGTGTGCGAATATATATAGTAATCTGCAGACAGTCCTGTTTGGCTGTATCACAACTCATCAGTACAGTTAGACATCTGATTGCTTTCACCCAGGATTAAAAGCCGGCCAATTTGATATCAGTCAAAGATTCTACCTTTAATCTAAGCTAAAGTTACACTAATATATATATATATATTCATCATTCACATACAAGCCTGCTTCACTGTATCACAGCTCATAGTATGGGTAGACATCCACTTGCTTCTGGCTGGGATGAAAACTCAACCGATTTGGTGTCAGTTGGAGTCGCTAACCCCTAAGCCATAGGCACATGGAATCAGAGAAGGGAAATTTTAGCATGGTATATATAAGCATGCCAGTCACCAAAAGAACTTAATTCATTGCTGAAAAGTAATGTATAAATCACAGAAGTGGTAACTATTATATATATATATATATATATATATATATATATATATATATGCTTTTATAAACCATTGTAATAACAAAATTACAATATATATATATATATATATATATATATATATATACATATTCATATAGATAGGTGTGAGTTTGTAACCCTGGGTTTCACGCTTTTGCGATCATCAGACGAACTGATTAATTTTTTAAAAAATTGGTTATATTCGTGTATTTTTGTGGAAGTGGGGGAAATCTGTCGTCACGACAGATGCAGACATATATAGATATATATATTTGTACACCCATCAACATGCGCAAGGACACGCACACACACACACACACACACACGTGTGCGCGCGTTCGGTCACTGAGGCTTGTATAAGCATACACATGCGAATAGTGCGGGGTTTGGTATATATATGTATATGTTTGCTGTTGCACACATACATACTCATTCGGTTGGCGTATTCGAATAGTGTAGCAACGTCAACGCGCGAATAGTTATCGATTTCTCGTACATACATATGTACGTATAATGGGTTCTGTGTGAAACTATGGTAGGTAAGAATTGCTATTATTTTAATTAAAGGCTGTATTGTTATTTTTTGTTTTAAATAAGTACCTTGCATATATAATATGTAAACAATATAATATATATAACAAATTGCATATATATATATATTGATATTTATAATTATATACATACACTTTTCACACACACACACACATATATATATATATATATATATATTATGCTTTTATAAAACATTGTAATAACAAAATTACAATATATATATATATGTTTTTAATTTTATATAAATTTCTTATGGCCTGAAGCATACAAAGGTCTTGGAATACTTGTCCTTACTACTTTCATCTACTGGTTAACTAATATATATGTAAACATGGAACTACTATTATCCTTATGTATTTTTTTAGTTTTCCTTTGATTTTTATAGCAACTTGGTATATTATAGTTGATTGTAGGCAGTTACTGTTTAGTCTGCATATATATATATATATATATATATATATATATATATATAATGCGGATGACTATGCTCTTGTTTGCTAATGAGCACTCTGCAGAAATGGTAGATATTAAAAATAGTAGCTACTCACTGCTATTTACATAACGATCATTCAGCAATGAATTTGAACACTCAGTTACTGGCATGTATTTATATTGTGTGTATATAACAAGCTAAAATCTGCCTTCCTCCACTGTGCTCTGATAGCCTAGAGATAGAATTTATGACTGATGTCAAGACGGTTGAGTTTCAATCCTTGCTAAAGCAATTAGATATCTAACTATACTGATAAGCTGTGATACAGTGAAACAGGACTGTCTGTGGATGACATATATATATATATATAAACAAACATACAAACACACACACATACATATATAAAGATAGATAGATATATAGATAAATATATAGATAGATAATGTGTATTAAAAATATTTTTTACAAACATTGGAGGCAGGTTCCTCACACCAAAGCAAGGACAAAAGTTTATATAAAGATATATCTAAAAATCTTTCATTTTTTTAGTTATTAAGTTTAAACTTTATGGTAGATGCAAGATACAATCCAAAAATACTTTTACAAACTTTGTGGGTGGATTACCTTCACCAAAACAAGGTAAAACGTTCATATAAACATGTGGACAATAGACCATCATTGTATCTCACCACAGCAAAAAATGTGCAAAATGCCTTTCATTTGCTTCTACACTTGCATATACCCATCAGATTGATGACTGGCTGACCCTTTCAAATACCCTTCCCCCTTCACAGAATTGAATGGTTTCGCAGGCCTCCAAGATACATTGATGATGCATATCTGCATTATTAATGTCTAGTGCATAAACCAAATGTTTTTTGTGGGCCCCACAGTTATAAATCCAAAGGAGTGAAGTCAGGGTAACATACAGACCATGGAATTGGTCTTTCCTTTCCTGTCCATCTTTCATGAGAGATGTCAGCCAGTGTATAGCAAATGACGTGATTAAAATTTACTGGAGCCTTATCATGCATGAACCACGTGCAGGTTTGTATTAGCAGGGGAACATCCTCTAGCACGTATGGAAATGTGTTTAAAATAAAATCCTTGTAGACATCTCCGGTAAGATGTGCTGGGAGAACATGTGAACCTATCAGAGGGTCACCTACAATTACAGCCACACATTAATTGTAAACTGATGCTGGTGTTTAGCCTGTATTCTGCTGTGGGGAATCTAATCTGCTCACAAATGTTTGTTGCGTAAATTTGTTCTTCCATCTCATCAAAACGTCGTCTCATCTGTAAACAAAACTGAAGAGATAAATAATGGATTGGCAATCTGTGCAATGAACAATCGTCAAAAGTTCTCTTGTGATGAATGACCAGAGAGCAAAAGATCCTACACATGTTGCAAAATGATACAGATGCAGGAACTGCTCTTGAAGTACCCCCTATACAGTACTATGTGATACCGGGAGGTACGACAAGCTAAGATTACTTGATGTGTGCCTACATCAAATGCCTTGAGCAGGTAGTGCTTCTCTAGGTCAAGAGGGTGGCTGCTGGAAGATCCTAGATCTGGCAACAGGACTCTGCACCATGTCACACAAACAGGAGAACATCGTCATGTCTGTTAGAAAATTTCTGCAACCCTATCACCCCTTACATTTGGCCACTTAACTGCCTAGACAGCAATCCTCTTGATTATTATGTGTAGAGCACAGTTTAGTAAGAGACCAACAAAATTTCTTGTAACATCAAAGATGAACTGAAGGAAAAGATTATGGCAGCATTCACCAACTTAAACAACGAAAGCATCCAGAAGAGTTGCAAGAAATTCTGAAGTCATCTGCAAGCCGTGGTTGAAGCCAATAGTGATTTTATTGAATAAATTTACTCTTTAGTATTTGACAATATTTTTGTGTAATTTTGGTAAATATATGTTAAAATGAGATGTCAGTATCATTTTCATTTGGCATAATTTAGATGACAATTTATCCATCGCACCCTGTATGGACTTGTATCTTTGTTTTGTTGGGGAACCTGTTTGCTAAAGTTTGTAAAAGTATTTTTAATAAACCATATATATATATATATATATATATATATATATATATATATATATATATATGTAGTAATTTTGTTATTACAATGCAAAATATATCACGCACACACACACAAAAAAAAGAAAAAATATTTAAAGTTTGTTATTAAGAAATGGACAAACCAGTAAACAGATGACCAAACCTATGAAATTGTGTTACTTATGAATAAACAAGCAGATAAATAGACCCATGAAAGTTTGTTGTTAATGAATGAACAGTCAGATGAACTGATGAACAGACACATGAAAGGTTTTCTTTCTAATGAATAACTTTATGGCCTATATATCAAGTCTGATATATGAAGTAGTGATACATGGTCTGAATATCACTAGAAGCTTGAAACTGATATTCACCATGCAGTGGTAATTTTGATATCCAACTGTCTATATTGACAAGCATTCAGTTGCCAATATTGAGTACTCTTCTCCCATAAACATACCAAATTTTAAAATGACAGGCAAGTGTAGTAGTAGTGTATATATATATATATATATATATATATATATATATATATATATATACTGTCTAATGCCAGATGATTGCACACAGGATGTGTATGAAACTATATTTGTGACAGACCAGTGGCATAGGACCTGATTTGGGTTAATATCCAAGCTCTGGTATCAAACAGTGTATTAGCATGGTACTCTATTATGAGTAATTTTATTGTGTGTGTGTACATATATATATATATATTTAAATAAACACATAAAATAAATCTTTCTCCTATACCTGAATAGCATGTTTGAGAAAAAGCAAGTTAACAACCTTGATAAATTTTCATGCAGATGCATCCAAATACACACATATCCATGAATAGTGCATTATAAATGTGAATCTTTCTCAGAATCTAAAAAAATTAATATCTGTTCTGTTTTATGTCATAATATAAAAAAAATTTCTAAAATAAGTGATGGATTTATATTTATTAATCTGACAGATTCTATTACATAAATTTTATTTTTAGTGGATACTCATATCATTTATTAACCAAATATTTATAGTATATTTCATCCTGCTGGAGAACACATACAAATATATCCATAAGGAGATACTGACAATTTCTGAGATCAACAAAGGTAAACCTACAAAAACTTCTGGTGCTTGGTCATTTGGCCAGATTTTGGAAATTGTGTTGGATCCCATACTTTCCAGAACCTTTCAAATGTATTTGTGTGTGTGTGATTAAGGAGCAAAAAATGCAGTATCTGGTGATGTTGCAGCAGAGTTCAAATCAGAATGAATCCTATCATCAAGTCAGTCAGTTAAGTGCCATACGTGGTAAACGCTTGGGCGATCATGTCTCAAAAGAGACATGACTGACTGGGCAGAAGATTATCCCGCAGTAGGTTGCCATTGCTTTCTGCGGTAGACTGGTTGCTAACCAAGTCTATAGAACCCAATCTGTCCTATTATTTAATCCATAAATGGAAGGAAGAGACGGATTAATACCTTTCCCAAGGGTATTTGCGCGTAAGTGATTGCAATGAATTCAACTGGAATTTGAACTCGGCTCCCTGATTTCTCGTTCCGAGCCGATATCCACTGTACCACAACGCACATCCCTATCATCAAGTACTACAATAAAAAAGAGTAACCTACAATATTATTATTTACACTATTTATATTCAAACTATTGTCCTCATTTTTGTTATTTTTATCATAACATAGGATAATGCCCTAGTAAAAAGGTAAAAGTGTTGGTTTGTGAATTTGGTGACATAGTGGTTGTGTGTTCAATCCCTGGGTTGAGCAGTATGTAGTTGTTTCAGTGGAAACAGATTAGCAATAACTGAATAGTGTTAAATAAAATAATAATAAAAAGTAAGAACTAGATGAGTGGTTTCCAAATTTTTTTCTCACATTTCCCCCTACATTCAGTTCAACCATCCAGATTTCCCCCTTCATGTGTATGAGAGAAAGAGCAGTTAAAACACACTGAGACTATCTACTAATTTATTTTTCAAATGTACAAATATACTGATAAACTTAAAATTACAGAATAAAGTGGATAGAGAGCAGTTAGCAACAACTAATCATAGCCATAGAGAGCGGTTAGTAATAAATAAAAGGACTTTTGTTTGCTCTTCTGTTTCAGAATTAAATTAGTGAGAAGGGTGATGCTGCTTCTTGTGCCCCAGTGTAACAATATCAGGGTTAGTTTTGGCAAGCGTGCAACGTATGTCACGTTCCACCTCTAGTCGGTTTCGTGCTTTGGGCTTGATTGTGAGTAAAGTAAAAAATCCTGACTCACAAAGGTAGGTTGTGGAAAACAGAAGGAGGATTTTCAAAGCATTGTTGCTCAGTTGTGGGTATGCTCCACGCATATTAACCCAGAATTCTTCAAGATCTTGTGCACAAAACTCATCCTTGGCAGAAAAGTCATGTTTGAGCTCCAAGAACTCATTTTGCATGTCCTGAGGGACATCATCCAACTGATATAAAAATGAGTTCCTTGTCAGCCTCATTGAAATGTCTTCAGTGTTGATACCAGGGAAATACCACTTGAACTTGTCCCTCAAATGATCAAAGTCAGTGATGATTTCCTCCTTCAATGGGTCCTTGATGTCTTTCCCACCAAGTATATAACTCAAACGTTCAAAGAATGCTGTATTTCCTTTTTTCATTTGTTTTCCCCAAAGTTGTAGTCTCTCTCTCTCTCTCTCAAACATGAGAAAATCCATCTGAGATTTTTTTATTTATTAGGTCATCCCAAAAGTTTGTAAACACTTGCAAAAAATTAAAATTTTACTCACCAAGTAATCTAAGGTTACCAGAAAACATTTGCAAAAAATTGAAATTTTACTCGCAAGAACAACAAAAATTATTGCTCAAAATAAAGACCATCATTTTCCAAGACTTTCTGCCATCGATCTGCAAGCTTTCGGATCTGGTCAAAGTACCATTCAGCCGGCTTCGAATCAAAGAATTCTTGACACACTTCCTCAACTTCATCAAACGAGTCAAATCGGTGGCTCTTCAGAAAGTGTTGGATTGAGTGGAAAGGGCCGTAATCTGATAGAGCACAGTCAGGACTGTAGGCTGGATGTGGCAGAACCTCAACACCACCCACCTCTACAAACTTATCTTTGGTCTTCCTGGCAGTGTGTGGCTTGGCATTGTCCTGCTGCATCAAAGCGCGCTTTTGGTTGATCAGAGCTGGGTACTTTTGCTTCAACTTTTCGTAGACCCGCTCAAGCTGCTGACAGTAAAGTTCGGCACTGATGGCACGACCATAATGAGCCAACTCAAAATGCATGATTCCTTCGAAGTTCCACCAAACACACAACATGACTTTCTTGCCGAATCGATCTTGTTTTGGTACCGACGATATTTCTTGCCCTTTCTGAACCCATTGCTTGTCTTGATTGCGCTGGACCAGATAGACCCATTTTGCAAGTGTTTATGAACTTTTGGGACAACCTAATAATAGGTAGTGTAATTATTTCCACCCTGGTAGCTTCAAATTTCCCCCAGTTTGGGAATCGCTGAACTAGATTATATTCCTTGATATAAGCACAAGAAGAATCTATCCCAGTAGATTAAATAAAGGGTTCAGTTCAGAATCCCCTGTTGGTTACCCAGATTGATATACACCTGAGGAAACCAGAGAACACAATGGCCAAAATATTGTGATAAAAACAACAAAGATGAGGACAATAGTTCAAATACAAATAATGATAACTTATTCCAGAAATTCAGATATCTTATAAAGTTCTGCTGTTCCGCTTACAATAAAGCATTGTATGTTTATCTCTCTCTCTCTCACACACACACACTTTATTATATATTTTATTTTAAAATTTTATTCGCCATGCATCTTATATTTGCACATTTTGCTTGAAGGCAAAATAGAAAGTTGAGTCTGTTAGGGTGGCTAGCTGATCCCTGTTGCAGACGTCTGCTCGGGTACATTTGTAAATCAACTTGTGGTTTGTACTACAACTAAGCTGAACAGACCTTTCTTAGTTTCCAGGAGAGAGTATATAATCTGGTATGAATAGTTTGATCAAGGTCAGTACCCTCTGTCATAAGGATTCATGACAACATGCTAGCTTAACCAACAATGGATCCCAAACATGTCTATCTGCCCAATTTTCTCATGAGGCTTTGGTTCACCTCTGAGATGGTTTTCAGACACTTCCTAACACTGCTGCATGCAGTGATCATTGTCCAGGCCAATATTATCAAGAAGTTATATCCCTGATAAATTAACTATGGTAAAATTTGATACTGAATCTCATGGTCAGAATGTTAATCTTCTAACCCTAACCATGGTCCTGGAGCTCAGACTCAGCCTAAAGAATATTTGTATGAAGTTTGGTGAGAATTGGATAAAAATTGTGGATTTGTATAAAGGACATACAGACAGATAAACAGACACACACACACAAACATCTTGCCTTTTTTATATATATATATATATATATATATATATATTATCAATTTTCTGCACTATTCTAAGAACTGCAACCTTGAAACTTCTGAATATTGTTTCTTATGTCTTTGTCTAAGAGTGTATTAAATTTGATTAAAATCATACCACCCTTCTATAACCCGATTTTTTCAATTATTGATATTTATTGGGGGTACCTTGATACAAAACCTAGCTAAGAACACTCGCAGACGCTTATAGTACAACTGTGTAAATTTTCAAGAAAATCGGTTCAGCTGTTTCGGAGTCTATAGGTAACGGACACACACATGCTACACAGACAAAGTTCCATTTGTAAATAAGTTTAGATTTAGATTTAGATAGATTAGATAAGACAGAAGTTAACCATGGAAAATGGTATCATATCCAATAAAGATTGAATAGTACTCTCAGAAAATCTTCAGAAGAAAGGTCTTAAAAAGCTTGCATTATGACGTGCATTGTAAAATCTTAAAATTAGAAGTATGCTGACTAGGGTATTCATGTCCAAAATGTGCAGAAATAAAGAATTTTTAACACAATAAATTAGACACCTGGCCATGGGCTCATGATTTGATTGATTCATTTTTTACAGTTTATTAACCTTTTGCAGGTTATTTAAAGCCAAGAAATATTTTTAGATCATAACAATCTTTTTTTGTTGAGATAATGTTTTAGTGATACAAGTTTTAATAATTAACCCATAGTGGGGGGAGAAGAGGTGGATACATACCTTTCCCAAGAGTATTTGTGCATAAGTGAATATAACCTAACTAGAATTGGAACTCTGCTCTCCAATTAACAATACTGAGCCTTATCCATTATACCACGTGCACATCGAAGCTTATAGCACCTGATATTTCTGAACAGACTCAATGTGTTTAACTTTGGTAATTGTATAGGATCTGGTGTTTTAATGTGATGCGGTTCTAAGCCCCTGGATTCATATTGACATGAAGACATGGATATATTTACAATGTTGGATTGTGTCATACTTTAGTGAATCCATTCTCAGGATGGCATGAAGTTGTTTGTGTATAGAGTGGAAAAAAATGATACTGTTTCAAATATAAAAATATGAAACTCTACCGTATCATCGACAGTCAAATGGAATTGCAGAGAAAAAGATACAGAGTATAAAAATGGGTTTAAAGGCATTTTCTCTTTACCAGAATGATATAAAGTTTTCTACCAAGAAGACAGATTAGTTATTGAACTATACCACATGCTGGTAGATTACAAATTACGTCTACATTAGACTGATTAGAGCCTTGTTAACTAGTTCTTAATGAGAAAATTTGGTACAAGAAAAAAAATTTCTGAAAGGACCAATCTTATAATACAGATGGGACAAAATGCACCATTAGTATAAAAAAATCAGAAGGGTATTATTGTTCATGCTGATAAAATAAGTTCAAGATAAGAATTTGAAGAGGAGTTGAAAGAATGAGATTACAGTGTAATATAACAATCCCGCCCCACCCGAGGAAAGGCTGATGCAAGCGGGGGTGTTTTCCAGTCGTTGAAAGGAACGGATGTTTGTTTGACCTTATTTCCGGCAGTAGCGGAAATGGCTACAAGAGGCAAACAGAACAGGTGTCTCTGAGAATTACGTGGGCGTGCGTGGGCGAGGCAAAAATCGGAAGTACCGGTTTGGAGATTATAAAAAGACCTCGGGCACGGATTTTACAGGCAGAGAGGCAGAGAGACAGCGACAGTCCGGACAGACAGACCAGAGGAGCAACAGATGACCCCCCCGTCAACCCTTAGAAGCGTGCTCTCACTCTCTGTTCACTAGGCTACACGGTCCATCGTCGTCTAATAAAAATATACTTTATATTTTTATATATATGCGTGTTTGTTGTATATTGCTATATAACAACAGTAAGTAATCCCAGCCAGTTGTGATGACGAGTTAATGGAAGATAGAAAGAGCCTGTAAGATAAAGACATAGACGATGAAGAATAATACCAAGATCACAATAATAAATGAAAGAGGTCAAGGAATCAATGCAAATGAAACTGCATATAAAAGCTTAAGATCCATAAGGAGTACAAAACTCCTTCATTTCTTGGCGGTGTAGTGATACTGAAATAAGTCTTGCCCTATATCTACATATTAGCACACAGACTTGCATGTATAGACATTCTAGTCAGCATGGAATGGATTCAAGCATGAAAATTTGAACTACACACATCATTACAAAATCATTTTCTTAACTGAAATGAAATATAGATGCATAAAATTGATCATTTTTTCAGATAACAAGAATGTTTTTAGAATAAGATTTTTAATCATTTCAACCCAAGCAAGGTGTCGGGGCGCTCTCCACCTTTCCACGGAAATGGACTATTTGAATCACTATATAAAATAGTAGTGATTATACCTCGAGGAAAGAAGTCGAGTAAGGAAGTCGAGTGAGCGAGTCAGTCGGGTATTTCCGGTATTGCACCGGAAGTGTTCTACTAGTCAATCTATCACATCTCTACGACGATACTGTATACTAATTACCTTGTTCTGTATTCTACTAATCCTCACCTCTTGTAAATACTTCTCTTTCCTGTCAATACACCTACTTTTATACTATTACGTTGTTTTGTATTATTTCAAATAATTCTGTTACCCGACATAACAGTGGTGATGAGAAATTCAAACACATACGGAGGAAACAAGGAAAAATTAACATTAGTTCATCACAACATAACACAAGGCAATAAAGCCACTAAGATGCAAAGGAGGTGGGCTTAGTGAGTGTAAGAAAATATGAGAAAAAAGGAGAGAGAACAATAAAGTACATGAATTAAGACAGAAGATAATGATTGAAATTGCATTTAAATTTTTGAAGGTCCAAGTTGACTGGAAAGCAAGAAGCCAGAAGGAAGCTCCACAAGTGGGAGAAGAAACTATTAGCACAGAACTTATAGCTACAGCCAATGATGAGAACTTGCGGCCAATTTATTAGTACACTCAAATTCATGAAGTCTAGGTATCAAAGAGGAAAGCTTATCTGAACAATTATCATGAAAGTATTTATGAAAAAGGCACAGGGAGATTATGCTATGGCAGTGAGAAAGCAATTGTAGCTGAGATAATCGGTCAAAGCCTATATCGTATATTCTTCTTTGTATTTTATCAAGAAACTATCGCCCGGTTCACACTCCACCCACGTCTATTGAACAGGTGTAGAGGCTCATCCTTTGTTCCCTGTTCAGGATGTGCTTTCCGGCTTTCTCTTTTCCAATCTTTTCACTTTTCTTTTTTTTTTTTCTTTTTTTTTTTTTCAATTGAAGTAGATAGACTAAACTATCGTCCGGTTCACACGCCACCCACATCTATTGAACAGGTGTAGAGGCTCATCCCTTGTTCCCTGTTTAGGATGTGGTTTCCGGCTTTCTCTCTTCTAATCTTTTCACTCTTACGTAGCCCCCGGCACATCAGTGGCATTACCGCCTTGCTCAGGGTGATATGATTAAAAAAAAAGAAAATCGTTAAATATATAACAGAACCACCAGGTCATTGATACTGATATAAATCAATCTTTATTGTATAATTTACCAAATATTTTGTTGACAATATTAGATTTCAATCCAGTAATTCAAGTATTTTATTTCCATATATTAAAATGTACATCTAAAATTTATAGATATTTGTAATAAAAATAGTAGGGGTAAGAGTTGTAGTAGCAGTAGAAAGACTACTGATGTCATAAATGCTTTTAGGTAATAACCTTTATTTAAAAGAAAATATTTGTGATTATTATATTTTAATAACCTTCTGTATAAATACACAGCTTATAAAATTAGAAACACTGAAATTTGAAAAGTCAATTTAAATAATTGAAATAAATGTCTTTCTAGGATCTTTCAAACTTTCCCAAATCACATATACTTTGTCTCTTGGCATTGTTTTTCTCTTCTGACTGCATTTTTCTTTATGTTTTAGACTGATGGAATCAGTTTGTTTCTTCACCTTGATGACACAACTGACAGTTGAAAGGCTGACACCAACAATATCTGCAATCTCTCTGTAAGGCTTGCCAGTGTGTTCATGTAGCATTACAATTTTTCGTATGCTTCCTTGGAGTAACATCCATCACAGACAATAGCTGTAGGACAACTAATCAACAGTCGAGACAATAGTGTCTGGGCATGATAAAAATCTGATGCAATCACAGTTGAAGCAATTTTTTTTCAAGGCCAAACAAATTCCATCATACACCTCAAAAAAGATTCATATTACTGCACACCACTGCAAATGACTTAATCTGAGGAAAAAATAGAAACTGATTTCACACTGTTACTACAGTGGCCATATAGTGAAAGAAAGGAAACAAAAGACATAGTCAATTAATTTGAACAAGGGTGTGTATATATATATATATATATAAACTTATTTATAAGTGGAACATTCTCTGTGTGTGTGTGTGTGTGTGTGTGTGTGTATCCATTACCTATAGACTCTGAAACAGCTGAACCGATTTTCTTGAAAATTTACACAGATGTACTATAGGCGTCTGCGAGTGTTCTTAGCTAAGTTTTGTGTTGAGGTGCCCCCGATAAATATCGAAAATCAATAATCAAAAAATCGGGTTATATAAGGAGTGGTCCGATTTGAATCAAATTTGATCCACTCGTAGAGAAAGACATAAGAAATGATATTCAGAAGTTTTAAGGCTGCAGTTCTTAAAATAGTGCAGAAAATTGATAATATATATATATATATAAAAGGCAAGATGTTTGTGTGTGTCTCTGTTTATCTGCCTGTATGTCTGTATTTTTTCAGCTCTTTTATTTTAGTTTTTGCTTTGGCTCTAAGTAGGTATAATTATAGTTCTTAGTCTCAGCCATGATACCATTTACTCAGAGGACTTATTTAGCCTTCAAAATTCAGTTTACGACAAAAAAAAAAACTTATTTGATATCAATACCAGGAAATCAAAATTTGACTTACATTCATTCATTTTTCTTTCAGTCTCCGATTTTGCTTTAACTGGAAACAACTATTGCTTTTTAGTCTTTCGTGCCAATGTCCAAAGAGTCTGAGTTCCAGGACCATGGATTAGTTTTAAAGCTTTCATTACACCCGAGAAACACCGGGCTATACTTCTAGTATATATATATATATATATATATATATATATATATATATATATATGTGGATATTTTTACTTGCTTTCAGTAAAGTTTCATTAATCTAATTTAATCCTTTAAATAGTCACCTGATTATCTTAATTTTAGCAATTTTCATCACATTGTTTTGACCAGTATGATCTGGGCAGTATTTTACAGAGGATGGAAAATAGGACACAGAAAAAGGCCTTCTAAAAACTAGACAAAATATTAAGAAACAGAATGATGTTGTTAGAAACAAAGAACAGAGTGCTGAAAAGCGATGTAATAGCAATCCTTCTAAATGGCAGTGAATGCTTGACACACAGAGATTTCAGGTAATAGAGATTTGATTCTACTGAAAAATTCCTTTAGTATGATCACATAATATAAGTTAAATTAGTGAATAATATGAAAAGTAAAAAAATTATCAAATTTCAATTTGTCCCAATTTCCCACATTATCAAAAACTATTATTCATAACATATCTAGACAGATGTTGTGAAAGAAAAATGGATAGAATTAAGATGTAGTTCAATCTTTACTGACATTGTGTCTGAATTTCATTTAAGAGTTCTTTTTATCATTTTTATTTTCTTGTAGATATTGTACAACACAAGTTGCTACAAAACCAAAATATTATCCTAAGAAATAAAGTCATGTTCTAAAATATCTTTGTCATATCTAGACTCTTACATGGATGTCATTCAAGGTCTCAAACTCATTCAGAAATATCTAAACAGTCGACTGTATAAAACTGCTTTCTTGGATCAAAATGGTTAAAAAGGCTTTGAGCAAGTGAAACATGTAACTCTTTTCAAGAATCATCCTTCTTTGAACCTAATGGACTGGTGGTAGAGAATCACAGACAAAGAACTATATCAGTTTAAAGAAACCACATCACTTGAGGACTTTTAACAACTAAAATGGATAGTACATGTAAATTAAAAAGAAAATAATAACTTAATCAAGATGTTGATATTCCACACTACTTCAAATAAAAGGTTAGGAAGGAAACCCCCATCAATACTGGAGAGATCGATAGCAGCTACTGGACTTTAGAAACCTATTTCTCTGAAAAATTGTTTTAAGAGAAAGATTTTATAAATTTCAACTGAAAGAGAAGATAATGACAAAATGAAGATGTTGACATTCCACACTACTTCAAATAAAAGGTTAGGAAGGAAACCCCCATCAATACTGGAAAGAGCGATAACAGCTACTGGACGTAAGAAAACTATTTCCATGAAAAATTGTTTTAAGAGAAAGATTTTATAAATTTCAACTGAAAGAGAAAATAATGACAAAATGAAGATGTTTATATTCCACACTACTTCATACAAAAGGGTGGGAAGGAAGGAAGCCTCTATCAATACTGGAAAGAATGCTAACAGTGACTGTACTTGAGAATCTATTTTCTTCAAAAATTGTCTTAGTAATAAAAAGATTTTAAAAATTTCAACCAAAAGTAGCGCTGGGTACTTTGTTGATGAATGCTGAATGTTTCCATGTAAGGAAACTGATTTAATCTTTTTCCATCAACAACCATTTTTTAAGTTATTCATTGTCTCAAAGCTCCCAAGGACGTTTCCATGCTCTAACACAGGTGTTGGTCCTGTTATATGTGAAAACTAATTCCTTAGGTAAAACATGAAGTCAAATTCACAAATTGTAACCCTAAACTGGTCCATGTCCACAACACGCTCATAAAAAAAGACTTCTTCACACCATGCATTAATTCCCAAATTACTAAAATACTGAAAAACTTTGAAGAATTATAAAATAAAGGATCTGCAGTCAGTACAGTATCAGAGTTGTACTTGTTAGTAAATTTAGTACCTTACAATGACCAGTACTCAGAATGAGTAATTTTAGCAGTTAAAATTTCTTATCTTAGGAATCATGCAAAACCATCATTTGTAGAATTTTGAACTCATGCCACTTCTTACAAAAGGACAAAGTGGACAGATTTCAGTCTCTCCTGCTCTCCCATGATTAAGGATGTGAGACCTTAATGATCAGTTCTGGGGTTCTGCTAGATTGTTATATTCCCAAGAAGAAGACAAAAGAGTATAAATAAAGATCTAAAGATTAAATACAAGATACACCTGAGAAAAGTCAAAGAATTTCCACTCAAAATGTGTCCAAAAAAAAAAAAAAAAAAGAAGATAAGTGTAAATAATATGAAATGGAATATTAATTTGTTGCTGACACCAGTTTGTACACATTAGGGTTTATTAAAAGAAGGAAGTCTATTTTGTATTATGGTTTCCTGAAATATGATTTTTTTAAAAATAATTCCTTGGTGCAGATTGTTATGCTTCTTACATTTTCTACACAAACTGGATGTTCACCACTTGATGACCCAAAGCAGACTATAAATATGTTTTCTGTGCATTGGTGCTATGTATTTAACCAAAACAAAATAAATATATTATGACCAGTCAGAGCCACTCCTGCTAAGATATGCAAAAACCTTAATTTTAAGCTGATTGAAAGCTATGCGTAATCAACTTCCAACAGATCCAAAACAGAACAGTGTTTGATGTCAACACCGACATGCTGAGAGAGAAACACCATCAATGACAACAGCCACCACCAACATTCTTTTCACTTCTAATTTCATCACTCTCTTTACCTGTTGTCTTAGCAACAGCAACAGATTTACTAGTTTTTGTATATATGTAGATAAATTATAAATTTATTTATCTATGCTTAATCAATGTTCTCTTTTGTTTGATGATTGGATTTATGTTTGCCAAGGTAGAGAAGAAATTAACTTCCACAACAGTAACAACAAAAACGACAAGGTTCTGTCTTCCAGGTGAGCAATTTCTGCCTCAAGTGGCAAACCTAACATGTGAGTCAAAGCATCCTCAAGAAATACGTAGAAACTGCAGTAAATACACCAACACAATGAGATCTCACATGAAGACACATTAGAAGCACCTTCAGACATAATTTCACCAGTCCTTCAATTACCATTATACTGTAGCGGAACTCTGGATCCTCACTGGTCATCAAATCGCAAAATTCAAAATACGTCAGAGAAACGGTTTTTCCACAGCTAAAGAAAAAATCATTCTGGAGCCACCACAAGTGACTGGATTGAATATTTAAGGATGGTCTCTAACCGGTCGGATGTGCGTTGTGACGCAGTGGATATCGGCTCGGAACGAGAAATCGGGGAACCGAGTTTGAATTCCAGTTGAATTCCTTGCGTTCACTTACGCGCAAATACCCTTGGGAAAGGTATTAATCCGTCTCTTCCTTCCAGTTATGGGTTAACTAACAGGACAGATTGAGTTCTATAGCCTTGGTTGGCAACCAGTCTACCGCAGTAAGCAATGGCAACCTACTGCGGGATAATCTTCTGCCCAGTCAGTCATGTCTCTTTCGCCCAAGCGTGTATCGCCCAAGCGTGTATCGCGCATGGCACTTAACTGACTGACTGACTCTAACCAGTCATGGTGGTCAGTCAGGGGAGGTGTGTTGCTGACACACATCTAAAATGTAACCAACTTCAAATCAACCTGGAGATAAGGTCAGGTTGCACCTTGTTCTCTTTCTATTTCTCCTTATCTATTTCAACAATTACTACTAGAACATTTTGTATGAACTCTTGATACCTTAACTTTCTCAATGAATATTAACTTCTACAACTCATGTTATTTCTCCTTATAATAAATTACTTTTTTTTAACATTTAAAATGTATATTTTATTATTCCACTCTTCTACACTAATCCACACATTCCAACCAATTGACAACCTTCTGATGAATATTATTCTTCATAAAACTTGTAAGCTGTAGGGAGTTTGGTTAAGTCTGACACAAGGCCGAACAAAAGAAAAATTAACCAGCACACTACTACTTCAATACAATGCTATCAACAAAAGGAATTGGTTCCTCCAACACTAGGCCATTTTCACTGCCAGAGGGATATGATCACAAAAATAAAATTTGCCAATGTTGTCCAAGTTTTGCCTCTTGATATAATCAACAAAGTTGCCAACCTATTGGAAGACATTCCTGACACTGACTCTTAAAGCTGTCATCATTAAAAGAACAGGTCACTTGGATGAACAAATGCTAAGAAAACTATTTAACAATATAAATATCAGTGACAAAACACCCTCCCAACTCCTTAGGCACATGAAAAGCTGCCTCAGAAAAAATAATATGTCGAAGCCAATTCTACATTGCGTGTAGTTGGATAAATTGCCAACCATCATAGTACAAGTACTGATACCCATGACAGATGACATATCACTCAACAAACTGGCAGATATCACCACTAAAATGTTTGTGTTGTTCGACCAAAAACTGAATACATGCACTCCCAAACAGGATTAACAATTGCTAAATATGCACACATTGATAAAGCAATTTCAGGTTTACAAAAGCAAATATAAAAAATGCAATTGTTAAGTCAGCAGCAACAAAGATTCAAAAGTACTTCACATGTAGACATGATCATACTCCACACATTTTGTAATGAAGTAAGAAAATGTCCCCATTGTCGTCACAATACTAACAGACACCAGAGAAATGAACAAATCGAGGAATCATTGTGACTACACACGAAGAAAGTTGATTATTTTACATAGTTGACAAAAATAACGGCTACAAATTCCTCCTGGATAATGGAGCACAAGTCAGTGTTATTCCACCAGCATGTAGAGCCAAACCCAATCCTAGTCTCCTCAAACAATTAGCTGTAAATGACACAGGCATTCATACTTATGGCACAATAGACTTGACATTAAATATTGGCATATGCCAAAATTTTACAAAGACATTTATCAAAACCACCATGTAGACATCCATTCTTGGAGCAGATTTTTTAACACATTTCAACTTGTCAGTGGATATGAAACGCAGAATACTTTCGGATGCTAAAATGAATAGACGTATTATAGGAATTCATACACAATACAGATCTACTGGCATCAGTGCAACAACTTGTCAAAGCACAGAAGTTCTTTAAATTTTGTACAAATATAAGAATATTATGAAACCTTTTAAAAATACTGACAATATCAAACATGAAACAAAACAAATAAAAACTACTGGAAAACTTCATTCTCACAATAACAACATTCACACAAATGCGAATTCACCAACAATGAATTTAACAAAATGCTATGGGAAGGGATAATCCACCTATCTGAAAACCCTTACCACACTACACCCTGTTCCAACACTGAACAATAAAGGATTTCTACCTTGTGTAGACTTTCATAAATTAAATGGATTTATAGTGGGTTATCTGTTTTAGTGGAGAGTAAAGGAAATTGATGCTGAGCATCAGGAAGAGACAACTGAAGTTCCTGGGACATGCAATGAGGAAGGAGAGCCTGGAGAACCTGATACTGACTGGACAGATAGAAGGAAGGAGAGACAGAGGAAGGCAGTGGATAACATATTTGCAGGGACTGATCAGGTGGATGACGGAACGGGAGGGGGGTTGCCAGGAGCAACAGGAGCAAACATACTAAGAGCCACAAGGGATAGGGAGACTTGGAGAGCCATGATCGCCTACGTCCTGAAGGGACAGGGCACATAGAAGAAGAAGTTGTGTGTTGTTGCAGAT
This sequence comes from Ascarosepion bandense, assembly GCA_037127315.1. Lineage (NCBI taxonomy): Eukaryota > Metazoa > Mollusca > Cephalopoda > Sepiida > Sepiidae > Ascarosepion > Ascarosepion bandense. The sequence goes on along the minus strand of JBBBDQ010000917.1, from coordinate 1,808,880 downwards.
TAAAGGAATTTGGCCTCCTAGCCCACTATAAGTTATAAAAAGGGATTATAAAAGCAAATTGAGTATAGAAACAACATTTTATATATACACATATTAATTAAGGTTTTTACAATTAAAGTAATCCTTTTAGGATGGGTCCAACATTAAAAGTTAAAAGTTCACAGCAATAAAATGATGAAAAGAGAATTTGTGAGTATGAATGTGGGAGCATTGTAAATTAGGAATGTCTTTGATGTATCTGGTCAAGTAGTTTAGAGACAGTGAAGAAAGGGAGAGGGAAGGGCTTGAGCCTAGTAAATCACTTGACTTGGTCAAGAGAAGTGCTGATTATGCTAGTGCTTTCTTGAATCTCTCTATCTCTGTTGGTGTCTCTGTCTGTCTCCTTGCTGCTATGCTTTTTATATCTTCTTTGTGGATCCCAGTAGATCATTTGGGAATTCACTGTGTTTGATTCTGGGCTTCTCATTGGCTGATAGATAAAATTTGTGTATGCTCCAAAAATGGAATTTGATATTTAATTAAATTTTGGCTTTCTGCTGGAACCTCTGTGTGGAGCTGGCTGTGCATTGACCAGTTTTGGTCATTTGCTTTCTGGTCCTGAGAGTGCAAACATCCGGTCCCTTGCTTTGCACGGTATCACCACAGATTCACCTTCTCTGATTGTTACCTACTATCATATATATACGATTTCACACTCGGATCACACAGATCACGTATATTCTCAAAGATTGATCTTGTGAAAGCTTATTTTCAGATTGCAGTAGCAGAAGAGAATTTTTTTTTTTTAAATCCCAAGCAAGGCGAAAACGCCACTGATGCACAGGTGGCTACGTAAGAGTGAAAAGACTGGAAAAGAGAAAAACCGGAAACCACAACCTAAACAGGAAACAAGGGATGAGCCTCTTCACCTGTTCAATAGACATGGGTGGAGTGTGAACCGGGCAATAGTTTAGACTATCTACTCCAATTTCATAAAATATCAGGGACAACTTCGTTTGGGCTATATGAGCTTGTCTGAATGCCATTTGGTCATAGGAATGCTGCCCAATCATTTCAGAGACTAATCGTCCAAGTCCTGAGATGATTACCATTTGTATATGTTTACTTCAATATCTTCATTGCAAGCAAAAATACTAAATACAAACACAATTGGCATCAAGTCTTTCAGAGACTATGTCATTTTGCATTAAAAATCAATTTAGATAAGTGTCCTTTTGGCACCACACAGATTAAATTTATTGGACACATCATAGATCAAAATGGGGTTTTACTCTTATCTGGAAAGTGGAAGCAGCTGAAAATTTCCCTGTGCTTAATTCCACCCGACAATTAAGTTCATTGGATTGATGAATTATCGCTGTTTCATCCGTAATCATCATATACACTTTTATCATTAAGCAATCTATTAGAGAAATAAAACAAAAATATCACTACAACAGGATGCCCCCTGCCATGCTTTCAACACAGCCAAATCCACTCTTGCAAACTTCCTTAAACTCTCACACATCAGCAATGATGAAAACACATATCCTCCTCACTATAGATGCATCAAACGCAGTGATAGAAGCTGTAATTTAACAGGAAAACCTATTTCCTTTTTATCAGTGAAATTAACCAAGACTCAAATAAATTATAGCACCTTTTTCAGAGAATTTAGCAATTAAACATTTTAGACATATACTTGAAGTTAGAAACTTAATATCTACAACTGTAACATATAAACCCCACAGTGCAGACAAATACACACCTAGAGAAATTAGATTTTATTTCAGTATGAAATAGATATTCATTATATGAAGGGGCAACAAAATATTTTTGATGAAACACTGTTAAATACAGATATAACAGAAATCACTTCTGATAAAGTCATGATTTAATTTCTGGTGAACTAACAAATATTTCACAATAGAAAAAGGGGATAAATCAGACACTGTCACTGTTGACAGACTAAAACTCACTTTTTTAGAAAAACAATCAACCACACACATACATTACCCTGATGTACTAGACATCACAATCTGACAATACACCAACAACTCAATTTTCTAGAAGTGGAGGGAGGGCTTGTAGAAAATGACTCTTGCATTTTCTACACACAATGCATATTGACTGTTTAACAACCCAAAGCAGATTGCATAAACACATTTTCTGCTCATCAGCTCCACACATCTGCGTTAACCAAATAGCAGTGTGAGTCTGTCAAAAACACAGGAACAAGGAACGAGATATTCATGCTCAGAAAGTGATCAGAAAGCGCAATACAAATGCAGAAAGATGTATACCTGTGTTTTATAGATTATACAAAGGCGTTCGACAAAGTATACCACAGAGACTTGTTAGAGATGCCCAACAACCTTGACATATCCGGGAAAAGCATAAGAACTTTCAAGAATCTATACTGGCAACAAACTGTTTGTGTACAGACAGGAAATGAATTCAGCCTATATACAAAAATAGAGAGGGGTGTAAAACAAGGATGTGTCTTCTCACCGGATCTATTTAACTTGTACAGTGAAACGGATGTGCGTTGTGGTGCAGTGGATATCGGCTCGGAACACAGAAATCGGGGAACCGAGTTCGAATTCCAGTTGAATTCCTTGCATTCACTTACGCGCAAATACCCTTGGGAAAGGTATTAATCCATCTCTTCCCTCCAGTTATGGGTTAAATAATAGGACAGATTGGGTTCTGTAGCCTTGGTCGGCAACCAGTCTACTGCAGAAAGCAATGGCAACCAAGTAGCCACAATCTGAACAATATAAGATACACAGATGATACACGGAAAAGAAAATACAGGGCCTCCTAGAAAAGATCACAAGGAAAAGTGAGGAGAAAGGGCTAAACATGAACTTCACGAAAATCAAATGTATGGTCATCAGTAAAAAGAGGTTCCCAAAATGTCAACTACAAGTGGGGGGGCATACTAAAATTAAACAAATACTCAAATTCAAAAACCTGAGAAGCATTCTAACAGCAGATGGAATGTGCGACACTGAGATTCGAAAGTAGATTGGCATGGCCAAAGATGCACTTCAAAAGCTAAGCAGAATATTGAGTGACAGGAAGATTTCATTTGAGACAAAGAAAAGAGGGTAAATTTTCGTTTTAACTCCCGACGACTTTTCCCCTTCAAATTTATCCAAAATAGCATTATCTCTGTTCAAATGTATATGCTGAACTCAAATTCGTTGCCTATGCAATACGTCATTCTGCAGTTAATTACATGACTTCATGAGAGTTACAGGAGAGAAAAAGTGCAAGATATAGTTTGTTTTTTTATGGACATTTAGATAAAAAAAAAGGTAAGTTTCTTCAATAACTAATTGTTGATTTGAGTTCAGCATATACATTTGCACAGCGATAATGCTATTTTAGATAAATTTGAAGGGGAAAAGCCGTCGGGAGTTAAAATGAAAATTTACCAAAAAGAGTACTGGACTATTATGTGATATCTGTATTCCTATATGGCAGCAAATACTAGATGATCTCAAGAATAAAAGAGAGACTGAAAGCAACAGAAATCTGGTTCTACAGAAGGATGTTGAGGATACCATGGACAGAGTATGGGAGCAATGAAAAGGTTTTGGAAAGAACAGAAACAAAAAGGAAACATACTTAGCATCAAGAAAAGACAACTGAGGTTTTTGGGATACGTAATGAGGGAAGAGGGCTTGGAAAATCTGATACTCACAGAACAGATAGAGGCAAAGAGAGAAAAGCAGCATGAGAGTTACTTGATGGCCTTGGGCAAGTAAAGTTTAGGAGAGATACCAAGAGAAAAACTATTAAGGGCAACAAGGGATAGGAGCAAGTGGAGTCTGGGAGAGATACCAAGAGAAAAAATATTAAGGGCAACAAGGGATAGGGGCAAGTGGAGTCTGGGAGAGATACCAAGAGAAAAAATATTTAAGGCAACAAGGGGATAGGGGCCAGTGGAAATCCATGATCGCCTGTGCCCTGAAAGACCATGGCTCAAGAAAAAGATTATGATTAGTCAGAGAAAGGCCCATGCAAAAAACCTGAAATCAATTAATCTTTCTGGAATAAAATTTCAAAATAGTTCATTTTATTTTGAAAGATTTTTTAATAAACAGAGAATTATGTTGTATTGAGAGATTGGTTATGACCAAATTAGCGATTTAAAAAAAAAATTCTTTCAAATAATTTGAATTAATTTTGAAAAACAGCAAAGTATTTTACTTATTAGAAATATTAAATTTAATTATATTAGCTTTCAATTAAAACTATAAACCAAAGTTTCAACAAATATATTTCTTGTAGGGAGTAAAAAGTACCTACATTAAATTTTTTACATTTACACTTTTCCAATTCTTCAAACATGTCTTTATATAAAAAACAAAAAAACTCATCTAATATCAGCAGAGAATCTCAAAATGACAAATTATTAAAAAAATATATAACATGTATAGAAGTTTTTGTCCAAAATGAAAGAAAATAACTTGTTTTACAAGCACCGCTAAAAATGTATTATTGGCGGACTTGACGACCGGCACCCCTCCCGTAATTTTTTGTTTTCACTTTTTTCAGTGAATTCTTATCGATTAGACCCTAAACTTTCAGATTATAAAAAAAATATCAATATTTATAGTAAAAGATTTTTAGGGGGTGCTCAGTTTCTCATACGACGTTCTAGTAAATCGGTCCCCCATATTGGAAACACTAGCTTTGGGGTCGAGTAAAAGCCATTCTTGGGGTTTCCGAAAAAGTTGCCATTGTAAGAACTTAAGTTTTGGAAAAAAGAAAAAAAAAAGAAAAAAGAAAAGCAAAATAAGTGCCGGTCGTACTGGTTCGCCGTATTATTTTTTTAAAGGGTTATTGAATTATAGTTCTGTATAAAGTTTTTTTTATTGAAATAACAAACATTTTTCAGAGATTCTTCTTTAAAATTTATTAAAAAAAAAAAAAAGATTTGACAAACACCCTACCGAATTAAAAATTACACACAAAAAGATAGCCTATTGGAAAAAAAGAGGGTGAAACAGAACCGCAGAAATTATTTCAACAAATATAATTCATTATTAATGAATATTAATTGAATACATACTGAAGATTCCATTTAAATTGGATCATAATTCCTTGATTTTTGGCAAATATTTCAAAATGACAGTAAAAATCTTTTGATTTCATTTTGAAAAAAAAGAAAATATTCATTTTTTTTTTAGTAAATCATGTTTACAGAGAAGTAAAGTTAGAAATTAATTTCAACGCTAAATTTAGCGATAGTTTAACAACACAATCTTCCTCTAATGTTTTTGAAGTACTTACAATTTTTTTAATAGTTTGGAGGAGGAAGGAAAAATGGACATAAATTTCAACAAATTCCAAAATCAATGGGAAACGCTTTCAAAAATCGCGCCACCTGTAATTTTAATCAGGGGCGATAATCCGATAACAGAAGGTGAAAATTACGGAAAATTATATTGAAAAGCTCATTTTCTGAAAGAATTTTAACATTTCATTTATATCATCAAAGAACATTTTCAAACGTTTTGTTCAAAGTTTAAGTTCAGTTAATGTTTTTTATGAAAAAAAAAAATGCGTCAACTCTTGTCTATTCCCGACTGGCCTTGTGTTTATCTGTCTCTGATTATCGAAGATGGATTTACTTCTTTAATCAATCTTCCTTGGAACACGACTTTTTTACATTTTGGTTTTTGAATTCAAGGTCATTTCAATTTCAAAGAGTAAAATCATGTAACAAAAAGGAGACTGGAGTGAAAAGTAAACTCACTGATTGACATGTTTTGTCAGTCAGGAAATGTTACCATCGGTCTTCACTCTTGAGAAAATCGAAGTTCAGAAAATCAAAATGGAGGTAAGGATAATCGAAGAATGCTTACAAAATCTTAACTAACAATTCATAGCAGTATATGGCGTTGAAAAGTAAAATAAACTGCACACTCACTAGTTTTATTTTCAACTTAGAATAGATATTTTTATTAAACGTTAATGAACAACACTCGCCGCTGTATAATGTATTTCCAGGAGTTGCTGTCTGTCTTTTGGTTTCTCAACCATATCTTATCTGGGGAAACATTTCACATCTTCTTCATTGCCAATAAATCCGGTTTTTGTTTTATACAAGTCAATGTATTCACAGTAAAAAAAAAAAAAAAAAATGGTATAACAATTCAATGCTGGTAAAATTTTCACTTTCAGGATATATATATTTTTGTGAACTTTAACTATATATTTTTTGTGAACTTTAGCTGCTTCAGTGATTTGCTTTTGCAGGCTATTTTATGCTAGAAATTATTTTTAAATTATAAATTTTCTTTTAGATAGTAATATTGATACAAGTTTTATTAATTAACCTATAATTGGGAAGCAAAGAGCCCAATGGTATAATTTGTGCATAAGTAACTATAATAACGGACCAAACTGGAATTGGAACTTAGCTCTTTACAATTATCCATCAGTCAGTTAATTGCTATATGCGATCTTTCAAGACATGACTGCCTAGACAAGATTTTCCCTCAGTAGGTTGCCATTATTTTCTGCAGTGGACCAATTACCAAACAAGGCTATAGAACTCAATCTTCCATAGCTGGAAGGAGAAGAGATGGATTACCTTTCCCAAGGTTATTTGTGCTCACATGAATGAAACAAATTTGACTGGAAGTAAGTCTACTCTCCTATTTCCATTAAACCATGACCCACATCCAAGGTTACAGCACCTTCAAGTGGTCACCCATCTCGGTACTGATCAGGCTCGATGTTCCTTATCTGTAACGATTGTAAGTTTTGGCTGATACGATCTTTAAGATTATTGATAACTTGCTTTGAAGGTACAGGTTTTTTATTATGCAAGCAAACTTAATATTATTAGCTGTGACTCATGAAAATTTCATGGTTTTCCTATTTTAGTATTATAATGAGTCTTAATTCTTAAGTTAATGATTAAGAAAGCTCATGGTGAGTTCTACAACAATAAAAATATTTGTAGAAATTCCCCCATCACATTGTTTTGAGGTTGAGCATATCAACTTTAACAAAATAGCAATCGTCGCCATAAATATAAATACTGGACAAGAAGTGGATATAAATAGATGAAAAAATTTGAAATTGACAACTTTTTCCATTTCACTGGAACAGCTGTTAAACACTTCTTTCTTTTATTCATTTTCTCACTGAAACAGTATCTTTTCCCTTATTTCTATGTTATCAAACCTGAACAGTTTGTTATTTGAGGTATTGGCAGGGTGTAATGGTCTGGCTAACAAAGGAAGATAAGCGCAATTATAATAGTTTTTTTTTTTATTTATAAATAAATCCAAAAGATATAGACTAGAAACCAATAACACAATATGAGGCTCCTCAACTTATGACAGTGCTTCGTTTCTATGAGGTGTTGTAACATTTTTTTCTTTGAATGTACCATGATTTTCTGTGAATAAATATTAAGACCTTGAATAAGTTCTTACAGTTTTCCAACAGATGGCGTTCCCAGAACTGCGTTTGTGTAGTTTCAAATGGTAACACATCTGTAAGGAAGTATTATAAGCAAGTTTGAAATTCAATGTATGTCATGTCACTGAAGTGTATATCACATTTTCATAGCGTTAAACATGTCGAATTTTGTGCCAAAGAAAGTACATTTGTGGTAAATTTTACTGCACTACTTTATTCAAAAGAAATCTGTAGCTGAAGCACACAGAATTCTTGTTGAGACTTACAGCAACCATGGTCTGTTGGAAACAACATGCAGAGATTAGTTTAGATGCTTCAAAAATAATGATTTTGATGTTTAAGATAAAAAACACTCTGGCATTGAAAAAGTTTGAAGGCAAAGAATTGGAGGCATTACTTTATAAAAACTCATGTCAGGTGCAAGCTGAACTTGCAGAATAATTAGGAGTTAATTACATAACAGTTTTGAAATGCATTAGAAATGATTCAAAAGTAAGGACATTGGATGCCGTATGAGTTGAAGCTGAGAGACGTCAAATAGCATTTTATCACGTGTGACCATCTGTTTTAATGACTGAAAAAGGAAAGATTGCATTGTATCATGACCAGCAGTAAAAAGTGGATATACTACAATAACCCTAAGTGTAGAAAATTGTGGAATAAGCCCAGTCATGCATCAATATTAGCGGCAAAGCTGAATATCCAGGGTTCAAAGCTTTTGCTCTGCATGTGGTGAGATCAGCTTGGTGTAGTGTATTATGAGCTGCTAAAACCAACCAAAACCATCATGTGAGATTGCTGTCGACTTCAATTGATGCGTTTGAGCTGAGCATTGAAGAAAAAACAGCTGCTGTACAAGCAGAGACCTGACAAAGTGATTCTGCAACATGACATCGCAAAGCAACATGTTGCAAAATGGGTGAAAACCTACTTGAAAACACTTAAATGGGAATTCCTACCCTACCCACCATATTCACCAGACATTGCTCTGTACAATTATCGTTAGTTCTGATTGATGACACGTGGTCTGACTGAGCAGCACTTTCATTTTTGTGAAGATGGCAAAAAATGGGTCGACTTGTGGTCAGCTTCGAAAGATGTGTTATTTTTCTGACATGAAATTCAAATGCTGCCAGAAAGATGAGAAGTAGTGGCTAGTGATGGACAATACTTTCAGTGACATGTTTGTTACTAATTTTTGTAAATAAAGCATTACTTTTCCTGAAAAATCAGAACTTATTCATGGTCCTAATACTTACATTATCCACCTATGCTAATGCTTTATAGTAAAGTAATAATATAGGACATAACAGATTTCTATGACACATGTTAACATAATTATGACTGAAAAAATATGTAGAGGACATAAATATAATGTGTATAATAAAAGGAAAGTAATACCGGTGTGATGTAACTTCCCTGTGCCTCTATTATAAATACTTTCACAACTTGTGCTCCGATGAACTTAGATCACTGGTGCCCCCTAGGTATGAATTTGCACAAGATACTAGATTAGCAACTAGATCCCGCCCTTTTACAGTGAAACAGATAAGATGTAACCACAATTTCTACTCCAATAGCTTCTTTTCTCACACTTCCTGCCTGTGGGATTCCTTTCTGTATACTTGCTTCCCTGACAGCTAAAATCTCCAGGAGTTTAAATGTAAGGTCAATAGACACCTCCTAACACACTAACTCGCACCAATTCTCTCAAACACTCCTCCCATCTACGCAACCCTCATCTTTGGTATCCTTACCCGTCTATCACCCTCCTTCTGACATTTCCTCTATCTAACCATTCTTTCTCATCACTTTCCCCTATGTAACCCCCTAGCCACTCTTTCTCATCACTTTCCCCTATGTAACCCCCTGCACAACAGTGGCAGTGAAATAAATGCCTTGCTTGGGGTGAAATGATAAAAAAAAAATACATGTAATGAAATTGTTTCAAATTGCTTGTATATTTATTGCCAGTGATGTCATTGGCTCTATAGATAAGATGAAGTTTAAAGTTTTGTCTCTCTCGCAGTACTCAGATGCAGGACAATACAATATGGCATACAACCAGGAACTGGCCCATGCTGTCTTATGTACAAGGCAAACAGCATAAGTTAAAACAAGATTAATAGAGATTGCATTGTAACCACAAATCATTGTAGGTCAAGACTGTCATAATTCAAGTAATTACCAATAAATTATTATTTTACTTGTTAATATAGATTCCTTGATGTTCTATAACATTCATCAGTCACTCATTCATTAATTTTGTTAATTTTTCTACTGATCCAATTTTAACATTACTTGCAGCAGTTTTTAATGATTTCTAGAGATCTTTGTTTGACTATTGCATAACAAAATCTCACACCACCAATTTTTATTTTTCCATAAAATCATTATCCTATATAACCAATAGATTACGAATACAATTTGTTAGTCTGTTTTTTATGAAACTTAGCAGAATGGTCAAACGCTAGAAATCATAATTATTTTCTTTTTGTACATCCATATAAAAAATAATCTAACAATTTCTAAAAGGCGTCTGTTCTGCAAAGTAATATTTTTGGGGAAGATACTTACTGGAACTTACTCCTTACCAAAGGAACACTAAGAGAATGGTGATAATTTGCTACCAGGAAGGCCTGAGCTGATGAGACTAGAGAATATAAATCATTTGAACACTTGTAATAGTGATAGTAGTGAGAGGCTAGCAACATTTTGTCTGTGGTGTAGAGGTTGCACGGGGAGAAATAATTCATCACTCACAAAGCCGTGTAATTGTTTTTCAACCATGTCAATGCTGGATGATGAGGACTGAGCAACACTAGTCCAGATATGATAGCAATATTCCAGTCTTGGTCTGAACTGACACTTGTGATAAGAGCTAGGTATTTTCTGGAGCAACTAGTAGCCATGATTGCCTACATCCTGAAGGGATGAAAGGACTTTGTTTATAAAGAAGGCATAATTTTAATCCGTCTTTAAAAATTTATGATAATATTGTCATCTTTACTGAATTATTTGTCAACATTAATATTCAGCAAAAGATTTAGTGTCAGCGAAATAAATTTGTAAGATATAAGATTTTAGTTTTCAAAGAAAAATTAAATGTTAAAGATTTTCTGTTTTAAAAATCAGTGATCAGTTTCTCCATGTAAAATGAGGCAAGAGATTGTTTAAATTTCAATCATTTCAGTCATAAGTTATTTTAATTTTATGTAATGGTTTCCAAATGACTTTTTCTTTCAGTCTACTGTTTCACTTGGACTGGAAACAACTATTGCTTTTTACTCTTTCGTGCCAGTGTCCAAAGAGTCTGAGCTCCAGGACCATGGGTTAGTTTTAAAGCTTTCATTACACCCGAGCAACGCCGGGCTATACTGCTAGTCTGATACAAAAATGTCTTTATGCAAGTAAATAGAATTCTTATGAACTTCTCATTTTAAAAAATTAATATCTTGAATTATAACATTTTTACAAATGATAATTATTTTAAATCTTTTCGCTGTTTGAAGTGAGCCTTTAGTAAGCCTCTCTCCAAATATAAAATCAAATATATATGCAAAAACAAAAATTAAAACTAAAATAGGTCATTTGGTTTCCTTTAAAACCCATATTCTTTTTTCTCACTTTCTCTACCCTTCTCTGTCTAAACGTCACTTCCAAATAATGAGAAAACAACTCTGAAATAAAAAAAGAGGATTGAACCTGGCTGCAAATGGTAGAGGTTTACTGGACCAGGGTCAAGCCATTGCAACTAGGAATCTATTGAAATAAGGGAGAATGCCAGAAAATAAAAGAATTTTAGCTAACAAAACAAAAAATAAAACAAAACAAAGAGACTTGATGTTAACCAAAACCAAGCTTGATGCCAAGTAATCTGGAGCCCTGTCTTAAGTGTACATAAAGAGACGGTTGAAAGGCAGAGAAAGAGAGAAGGGGCTGTTAGAGAAACTAGCCCAATGTGTCACATGAAGAAGTTAAGTGGTCATCTGCTCAAGACCTTTTTCTGCCCTTCTGAGAGTCAAGAAAACAGTAGATTGATGCCTACAACAAGATTCCAAAGTAAACACACTCTCAACTGCTACCAAAGTCTGAATTGTAAACTATCAACTCCAGAACAGAACCGATTTTCACCAAATTGAATTACAAAGGGCTCCCTCCAATTAAAATCAAATAAACATACATATATAATTTGTTTATACCTATGATTCTGTTTGTTTATTTCTGAAGTTTCCGATAAATATTGCTAAGAACATCTGGTACTTCGCTACAGGCCTTCAAGATAAAAATTTAAAAATTTTGAGGTATCTCAGATTTCATATATATTTAGGTACTTCTCTCTCTCATTTTTTTTTTTTTTAAATAAAAAAAAACATTTCTTTTTCTTTCTTATTTTTCTCCTTTTTTCTCAAAAACAACAAACCCTAAAAGGTCTCTTTTTTTTATCACAATTGCTGCTTCCAAATTAATCCAATTTACAAAGAGAATGATACTTTCTCTGCATTTATTAACTAGGAAATGTTTTGATTTTTGGATTTTTTAACATGCTTAATTCTCTTCTGTATAAAAATGTTTTTCTCCCTTTTTCAGATTAATTAATAGAAAATTATTTATTAAATATACTGATTAAAAGATTTATATAGCAGAAATTCTCATAGTTTATATTAAAACATTTAATCCTTTCAAAATATACCTAATTTTATAATAGATCTGCTTATTGCTTGGATTATTTTACCCCCCCCCCCCCCATAAAAAAAAACAAGATTCTGAATGCTTTATTTAAAAGATAGATCATTCCATTTAGACTAATATACACGTCTTGGTTGTTACGCTAATCTGAACTGAAAGATTGAAATAATAATTCTACAATTCAAAATTATTGACATAAATTAAAAGTCAAATTCAATACAATTCATTTAATGGCACTACTTAATTTGCTTGTCTGCTTGTAAAAAAAAAAAAAAAAAAAAGTGTAACTTTGGATGGAGGAAATAAGTCTTGTAGATTAGCAATTACCAGTCCATCATGGTCAGAACTATAAAAATTGATTTTTTTTATTTTAAGTTGGAGGGGAGGTCACATTGAGGAAGTCTAATAAAAAGCTAGTCTACAAAAATTGTTTAAAAAAAAAATCTTTCCTCTATTTTTATGAATACAACTGTCAATTTAAGTAGTTCCCATTTAAACCATTACCAAACTAAGTTGAAGTTATTGAAGTAATTGGTTAAGATAGTTGTGCTAGTTGTCAGTATTCAATCCCAACTAAAAGGCAAGTTCTGAGATTATCCTTTTTTTAAGGTAAGTAGGTTTTTTCCCTACTTAGCTTGGCACTATATTCTCCACCCAGTCCAGTTTAATATTTATAGAATTCTATTGCACAGTAATGCAACTTAAAACTAGAATCGGCTGTTTTTAATCTTTTCCTTAATACAATAATATTTTGGTGGGGCAATCTTTAAAGAATCATTTCAATATAGTCTCTATGCGATTTACCAAGAGAAACAAGGAAGAAAGAAATGATGTGAAAATTTAAGATAATCTGGTAAAAGCTAAAATGTACACAGTACTAATCCTGGTATTAAAAGGCTTATCACAGAATATAATGACTTTCAGGCTTTAAACATTAACATTTTGGGAGCCACACCTTTTCAAAGGTGAACTGTAATAATAATTGCAACTTATTACCTAACATGAAATAACCTTACTCATTACTTCCCATGAAATACCTGACACATTAACAACTCCGCCCTACTCACTGATTGTTACCATAATCTCTCAACCTTGGTAAACATTAAAAACTTATTAGTGAATAATATTGATCAGTAAACAGTAGTAATTGAATCAATTTTTTAGACATCTGAAAACAGAAAACTTATCAGGTTAAAAATGTGAAACATGAAGTAAAATTACTGACAATTTTTAATCAGCATTTTTGCCTGAAAATTCAAGTTTGCCGAGAAAAAGTTACAAGATGCAAAAACGAAAGTAAAATTCACTGAAATGTTAGAAAATAGAATTATCGGCAAAATTTATCTTATTAAAGCTTCTCAAAACCCACACTATAAAGTACTTTATAAAGCACAATCTCTAAATCTTTTGTTTACCTAGTTGATAACTGTTGTTTCTTGCCTACTCTTGGTATTCTCTCTTGTTATGCCTGTCAAGCTTTCCAACCTCCAGTTTGTTTTTGTTTCCACCCACTTTTTTCTTAACACTATTTATTTTGCAATAAATCACAAAATTGTGGCACAAGGCCGAAAAGGGCAGGGGAAGAGATTGGTACTCACTCAACTATCCTATACCTAGCTAAACACTATCACGACCCATTCACTCATTACAATTTGGACAATCACCACAACAACCCATCCATCAACTCCCAATCCTTCATACACCATAATGCCAAAAAATTACAAGGGGCACCTAAAAAAGTGAGGAAAATAACCCATGACAAATAAAAATGTATCTATATACAATATAAAATAATGTACAATATATTGTATATAGATACATTTTTATTTGTCATGGGTTATTTTCCTCACTTTTTTCTTAACTAGATCAGCCTTTGATAATTCGACCAATTTATTTTGTCTCTTCCTTGCCCCTAGCAAATGAGCTGTTTGATTCTCTACTTAGCAGTTAGAATAGGGCTCTCTTATTTTTCTGTGGGGTGGACGGATCTTAGTCTATTTTAATTTTATTTTGAATATTTTGTTGTACTCTGTTTTCTTTATTGAGTACATCCCCTATTCACTCATTTCACGCCATAATTTTATGCATTTTTATATTTAAATTTAAAAAAAACAAAACAAAATAACTTTTTTTTATATATTTTAAATGTCATGGGTGTTTTAGTAGAGGATCCCTGTAAATATGCAGTATTATGGTATGTGTTGAATAGAATGACGATGAATGAGTTCTTTTGGTGTATGAGTAAATTGTAATGAATGAATGGCTCGTGAATGAAACTAGGCGTAGGATAGTCAGGAACAACCAACCTGTCTCCACCCTTATTTGGCATTGTGTCTAATGAAAAATGTAATATTTCAAAATAAGAACATTCGTGTTTTTTTTTTTGTTTTTTTTTTCAAGTAGCATTTAGAATGAATTTGAATGGGAAATCTAGCTATAAATTGTTTTTTCTCGGTTAAGCATTTTTTGTTTAAAAAAATATTTAAGTTCTGTACAGCAAAATGTGTAACTAATAAGTAAAAACATGAACTTGATTTTTAGAGTCTCCTAAGAAATAAACTAATAAATATATATATATATATATATATATATATATATATATATATATATATATATATATCAGTTGGCTTGCATCCAAAAAGGGCTTTGTTATTGTTTTCTTTTTCTTTTATATTTTGATTTTTGAATTTCAGAAGTGTTTGAAAATTTCTTTCGCCAAAGAGAATTCAACATGACTTCCTTTCATTACTTTTTGTGTTAGTTTTTTGTTTTGAAGCAAGAGTGTTTTTTTTAATTTTACAATTTGTTCTACAAAAATGTGTACTTTTCTCTTATTTTTCATTTTTGTGTACATATTTTTACTAACTTTCGTGACCAGCATCAAGATGCTTAACCAAGAATGAGTTTTAAAAAAAAATTGGTCAGATTTTTGGATGTGGATTGTGGAATTGTCACAGAAGTTCCACAATATATAACAATTTTGGTATTTAATCTTTCAACATCCACTTGACTAGCAGCCATGAAATATTTTTAATAAAACTAAAAATAAAAAGCAAACGATAAAAAATATGATTTAATGATGGAAATATTTCTGTCATAGTTAAAATGGATTATGATAGGATAACTAATAAATAAAATAAAATAAAATTGTCTTTTTCTCGTTTGACATAGCGTTTGATACACGCTTTGGGCAATCATGTCTCGAAAGAGACATGACTGACTGCGCAGAAACTTTGCATACAGGAGGTTGTTATTATTTTCTGCGGTATAACAAAGGCTTAGAGAACCCAATCTGCCCTATTATTTAACCCATAGCTGGAGGAAAGAGACTGTAAATTGCTCGTAAACGTGAATGCAACGAATTCAACTGGAATTTGAACTCAGCTTACCTTAAGTTTTTTTTCTTTCTGCCCACAAGGTTTCCGCTTAAGCAAATGATTAAAATAATATTGGTAAAATTTTAGTTTGCCCGCTGAGGAAAAACATTTTTTTTTATTAATAATTGAATTTTTACTGATAATGTCAAAACAGGAAACCAAATCTCCTTTACACAAAAAGGCATGGTACGATAATTATAATTTCATAAAAAAGAACATTTTTAAAAATATTTAATCATAATGAATATCTCTATAAAATATTTGTTCTTTTTTCTTTATCTAAACCGCCATTTTTGCAATGGACACTGAATAATGGGTAGTGGTTGAAGTTATTGTGGAATTAATTCCAGAAAGTTAACCTCAACCATTTTAAAATTATATCTTACGCTCAGAGTTTAAAAGAGGTCATATTCTGAAAAAACTCAAATAAATCGAGAATTTTCGGATTTATATTTGCCGCCTGTCTATGTTCAGTTGTACATAGACATCAACATTTCAACAACAACAAAAAATATGAATCTCCAAAAATTAGTCCCCCCCCTCCCGGCATTTTTTTTTTTTTGTTTCTCATATTTTTTTAAAATTAATCTAAAGTTTAGGTCCTAAACTAAGTTTTATTTTCTTTCTCTTTCTTTTTAGTTGTTGTTTTCGAGATTCCTCATCATTTCTTTTTAATAACTGTTTTTTTTCTTTAGAATGGGTGGACATTATCTCTTTTTTTTTTTTTTAAATAGAGACATTGAATAATTCAATTCTGATAAATAAATAAAATTCTTATATTTTTATTTCTTCTGCATTTCTACCTGTTGTGTTACTTTTTAAAACATGGCATAAAGGAAGGAAAAGTAAAAAAAAAACCTTCTCTAAAAAAACAAGGAAAATGAACCCCACCCCAATCACAAAACAAAAAGTGCATTTTTTATGACATTTTTTTAGTTTCTTTTATCAAATTAAAAGATAAAAGTTAAAAAAAAAAAAAAGCAAATGAAAAATAAAATAAATGTAGGCTGATTTAAGATAATTATTTTATTTTAATCTAACCTAATATTTTGAAAATTCACTGCTTCTTCATGATTTATTTTTTTGAGAAACCGTAAAAGTTTTAAACTTTTTTTTTTGTTTTTGCTGAGTAGTACAAATTTTTACAATGGGATGAAATAAGACATGCTATGCTTTTAATAAAAAATAAGCTAAAAAGCCTTCGTTAAATTTAGTTTTTAAGACAATTTAAAAAAAAAAATTGTTTCTTGAATTGTGTTGATGATGAAAAGTAACTTTGGAAAGAAAACCCACTTCGAAAATGTCCAATATGGATGGACCTACAAAAAGACAATAAAAATGCACCTGCTCTCGTTGAGGTAACTAAAAAAAACACACTATCACAGTCAGATAACACGAATTATCAAATTTATTAATAACAATAATTAAAGTTTTCTTTCTTTCGTCTAATTAAAGGAATCCGTGACAAAGTGTGTCACCAATGAAGTAACTTAGTTTACCTTGGGAAATAAAACACATCAGTAATAATCGGACGGGAAAAGGGAAGGAAATTTTCTTGTAAAAATGTGTAAACAACAGTAACACTTAGTGAAGAAGTTTATGCCCACAATTTCACTTTTGTATAGTTTTTTAGTTTGTTTGTTTAATTTTTAATGAACCGCAGTTTCTTTTAATAAATTGCCATTTACAAACAACAAAAGAATTAATCAGATTTCTTTCAATTAAATTTACAATAAAGAAAGACTTTTTACTTTTTTTGACAACCTAACAATGTCATCTGTTTTTTTAATGATTATTGTTTTTTGTTTGGTTGTTTGCTAGTGTGTTTCATCGGTTAGTTTAAAAAGGTGTAAGTAACTAAATTGTTACTTTATTTAACTGGAATGTAATTTACAAAAATAATTTTTTTTTTTTGTTATTGTTACTGAATTTGTTTAATTAGGTCGTAATTACAAGCTGCCTCCCATTTTCAACGAGAAATAACAAAACAACACTACCTGTTTAGAAAGTCATCATAGCAACCACTGTCTTTAAAAAAAGTTATTTTCCTCCATGAATATTGGTTAAAAAAAAAAAAAAAAGAATGAACGTTAATTTGAAATTTGAATTTAAAAAGTATGGCGCGTTTCATATTTTAATTATATTATTTTTCAAACTTCATCTTTTGTTACAGAAAAATCATAAAATGGAAAGTTTAGAAATAAAATTTAGTCCCAACGAGTGGCAGTGTGACACAAAGGTTGGTTGCCCGTAAAACACGTTCATTTATTCATTGTTTAATGATTTATTTTGACCCAAAAGTAAAACTTTTAAACAATATGAACGAGTGGTAAACGACATTTTTAGAGGATCTCAGTGATTTTACAATAATTAAGTTAACTATAAAAAAAAAAAAATTAAAAAAGTCTTTTTTTTTTTTTTTTTTTTTTTTTTTTTTTGAGTAGTATTTTTAAAAAAATTTAAAACAGGAAGTATTTAAATTCAATCACCTCCAAAAACGTAACAATTTTAATTTAAAAATGATAACTTAACATTAACAACAATAACATTTCATTTTTATATCATTAACATAAATAATCTATGGACCATAGCCGCCTTTCCGAGGTGATGAGATATTTTTTTTTTTTTTACACCCGAGTAGAAATTGAGAAAAGTTGATTAGTAAATAAAAGTAATTTAGTTGATTTTATTTGCAAATAAAAAATGACAAATGACGACTGGAAAAAGTTTTTCAGACTCAGCAGAAAGAAAACTAAAAAAAAAAAAAAGTTTACTTTTTATGAATTTGCGAATTCAGAAAAAACAAATTCCAATATAATCAAAAATTGCTTTTCTAAAAAATAATGAAATAACAATTCAGTAAAAAAACACTAACTGGATGTTGCTAAATTGATATTCATTTTCGCAGCTGAAGAATGGAAAAATAATTTTAAAAAAATGTAGAAAATACAAAGTTGATATTTTTTTTCTTGAAAATGACTGATAGGGTTTTCATTTAAATGTCAAATGAATTTATTTCGATAAACTGCTTAAAAAAGAAAATAGTTTGGACTTGGCATTTTTAATTCCAAGAACACCGAAAGTCCGAATTTTAATAGAAATACATTTAAAACTCACCTGTCTCTACTCTAGCTACTTTATTTTATGCATCTCTCAATGAATACAGTTTTTTTTTCTACAGACCCTACATTATTACAAGTTGTAATAATTAGTTGCAATTTACAACCCTAATTGTGGCAAACAACAACAAAATAAAATAAAAAACTACTAGTAAACTTCAGTAACACATGCAGAAAAAAAATTTAACCCCAACTTAAGTTCAACTTTAATTTTTAACCAAGGTATGGACAATTAGTTGTGGTATCTCTTACATCAGAGTATTTTGCTTACTGGAAATAGTAAATTTAAAAGAAATTCCTGTTAGTTTGAAGTTAAAGATAAAACGAAAGCTTCAAAAAAAGCTTTTTCAATTCATTAAACAATTATTGAAAACATTCATAATTTTTTTTTTTACGTATACGGAATTAGTGAAGGTATCTTTTTTTTGAGAAAGGACACAGGCGTGTCAGAAAGTTCCGATTTTTTAAACATCTTTTCTCATCATGCTTTTTTTTTGTCATACAACAACAATAATAATAATGTTATTATAAATTTAAATTATTATTATCTTATGATCTCTCGATTGTCTTCGGCCTTATAATTGTTCTGTGCGTGTAATGCAAATTACATAGTATCCTAAACGAAAGTTGAGATAAGATGCGATAAGGTCATTTAATTTATTGGCACTCTTATCCTCAAATAAAAAATATCTCAACGCAATTTCGTTTACGCACAATATTTTCTTTTCTTATTTCGACGTGAAGAAGCAGAACCCAAAAAAGACATCGGCGAAACGCGTCGTTTTTAATAAGCTTTTTAAGTTAACTTTTTGCCGCATAATACATTTTTTAATCCGACATTTTAACTTCTTCAACGTTAAAAGTAGAGATGCATCTTCTTATTTGAAATAGACGCCTCATTATTAAACCAATAAAAAAGTGTTAAAAAAATTAGGCGTCTATTTCAAATAAGTGTTTCACTCACAGCCTTTTTACCTGGTTTGAAGTATAAAATGTCGGATTAAAAATAAATCTATATGAGACAAAAAACGTTAAAAAATGTATGTGTGTAAAAAGTAAAAAAAAAAAGATCTTCATGGATACTCAAATTAACAAAAAAAAGTTAATTAAAATTTTAAATAATTAATGACAAGAAGAAAAGTTTCTCTTTTGTTCTTTTCATAATAATTCTTAGCGACATGCTTTTTTTTTTTTTTTACTTTTCTATAAAGCAACTTCAAAATGCATGACAAAATAATAAAGTTTCTTCTCAATGTAGAAGAGATCAACAAATAAAGTTTTAAGTAGGATTATTTTCATATCTTTCTTGACAATGTGTAAAAAAAAATGTAATTAGCCCAAAATGTTTTCCAATACAATAAAAAATAGATATTTAATTAAAAAAGAATTTAATTTTCAGTGAATAATAACAAAGTATTATTAGCCATTTAAAAAATTCAAATAACTCAACTCAATTTAATTTTGTAAGACTCAAGATTCAGTTTAACAAAAAAAGAGGCCGTATTAAAATACTTTATGGTATAATTTCAACAAAGAAAAATAAATCTGAAAATTATCCTAATGAAAACATGGAATATTTTAAACCCACTCCCGGCCCATAATGAATTCTAAAAGGAAGAGATATGCAAAAATAAAAGTAAAAATAAAAAATTTAAATAAGTGTCTGTTTTTATGACCTAAAATGTCAAACATTTATGAAATTGTATATAATATGAGTCATGTTAACAAAAAATAGGTTGTCTTTTTTTCTTTCTAGCAGTGATATCTACTTTTTATTTATTTATTGAGAAGCCAATCTGAGTTTTAAAAAAATTATATGATAATGACAGGTGTTGTGATATGGATATTTAAATTAAAAAACAAATTGTTTAAAAAAATTAAGTTCGTGTCGTTAGAAATAAAAACAAAAATAAAACTTCAATCGAAAGGTCGAACTAATTAAAAAAAAAAAGAATTCGTTTATTTTTTTCCACCTGTTTAACACTAAAAAACTTTAGAATTACTAAATTTGTTTCTAGTAGACGATTTTCTAAGCTTTTTTGAAGACGGAAAGGACACAAACTGTTTGTTTTTAAAAAGTTGATGTGATTGTGAACAAAAATAATTCTGTAAAAGTGTAAATCTAAGAAAAAACGAATATTTTTTAATACAATATTTTAATTTTTTTTTTCTCACAATGTTAAACTTTAACAAAACTACCCGCATTTTTAAATTTTCTAGATTTTTTGGTCGGGTTTTAAGGAGTCATAAAAAAACATTGAAACAAGAAGCAACAGTTGTTTTATTGCAATTTTTCTCAAACGAACGAGATTAAAAACAAAAACCAGTATTATTTAGTTTTTTAAATAAAAAAAAACGCAAAGTAACCTTTTTAACTTCAACAAGTGCCCTTTTTTTCTCAAACAAAAATAAAACTTTTTTTTTTTTTTTTCCGTCTTTATATTTTTTCCGCAACTTGTGGAATTAAGTAGAAAAAATAAATAAAATATCCACGGCTGAAAAAGTTGGAAACGATTCCTGACGAATGATGATCAATCATTTTTAAATGAACGAAACTTACCTCTTCCCATTTCAGAAATTTATCACCTTTAATTAGCTGATCAGGTACTTTTGGCCATTTTAATTCAATTTGTCGCACCGCAGTTTCTACTCCTGCCATCGTGAGATTATTACACTCACAATAATTTTTAAGTTTTTATTTAAGAGATCCACATAAATGTTTACAATTTAATGAGTATTACACGAACTTTCCTCTTTATTGTTAATGTTTTATTTTCTTTTGTTCTTTTGACTCTCATAAAAGATCATTCTTTGGTAAAGTAAATCCAACAATTTCCTTTTTTTTAAATTTTTGCAAAATATTCAGAAAAGACGATTTTCAGAAAAAAAAACTTACAAAATTTAAGCGTAAAGAAAGGTTTTGTCAAGTGAGGACGGTGAAAAAGTGATGAAATAAATTAGAGTTGCACATATATGATAGCGATATTGTGGGTGTTTTTGTTTTTTCTGTATGTGTGTGTGTGTACACACACGGTGTGTATATTGGTGGGATGTCTGTGTACTTTTTTAAAACTTAACAAGAAGAATTTTTTTCTTTTAAAACCCGGGTCGACCAGAACTGTCTTTCCTTTTTTTCGCTTTGGAATGCGATTTAAACAATACAACAACAACAAAAAAAAACAAAAAAAAAAAATTAGTTACACATTCCAATTATTATTTTTTTTTAGTGTTATACTTTTGACGGCTTCATACAAAGCCTAACTTGTCTTGTCAGCCGGACGGCCGCAGAGAAAAATCGTAGTGGCGAGAGTTAGTCTTGTAATTGCTTCCTAAATATCATCTTGCCTACAGTTGATTTGATGATGAGTGACACTGAGAGACACACACTGACTTGGAGGAGGATGAGACGAAAAGGAAGGGGAGGTGGTGATAGTGGCGACTGACACCCTCAATCCACCCGATCATATAGTGTCCTTTAGAGCGCATTACTTACCCTGACTACCTACTACCTATCGATCAGGTATTAAGAGAGAGATAGACTAAAAAAAGTCCACACCCAGCAGGTATGTACATGTACCCACCTACAAGTACCACAAGTAACAAATATATAATGATTTGAATTAAAATACATACATACTTTTGTCATATATACAAATGCAATGTAATTCCATTTTTATTATGCAATTTTTTTTACATAATTATTATGCATGTTTACAAAACAGTCATTGCACTACACGTGTAGTATGTACACATCTTCTCCAGTAAAAAAAAAGAAAAAATCATTGTGCTAATAAGTATTTTTTTTTTAATAAACGAACTGTTTCATGGCTACATTGGCATTTTCAAATTACTAAGATTCTTATATAGTGTATTCATGGTAACATATGCATGACTATCTGTTACAATGAATTTAAGATGAAGTCAAATAAAAATAAAACATTGATGGGATGGAGAATCTTGTAAAAATTTAATGTACCAAAAGTGGAAATAATATTGTCCAAAATAAAATCCAATCAGAATTTTTTTCTTTTGCTTTGTGTGTGTGTGTGTGTGTGTGTGTAATTTTTTTGTTTCAATCCAAGCAAGTCAATTAATCCACTAAAACACATAAAGGGATCATGAAAGAATATAAGAAAAGAGAAATGTTATTAAGGAGTGTGAACAATAAAAAGAAAATGAAATTAAGAAGATAACAATTAACATTGCATTTTTAATTTTTAAAGATCAAACTTGACAGGAAAGCAAGAAACCAGAAGAGAATTCCACAAATCAGAATTGGTAATTAAAAAAAAGTTTAAACATTATTTAAACTATAAAATAAAATAAAAACAATTTGAAGCTTTTCATTTTAAAAAATTCTCAAAGCTTTGTGTGTGTGTTTTATTTTATTTTTTTTTTTTTTAGAAAAACAAAAGGTAAATATTTAAATTTTGTGATTTTTACATAAATGGTTTTTTTTTTTAGTCATCGTCTTTAAACTTATTGGGAAAAATATTTACTTGGCAATTATGCTAGGGAAGTTGAAAATAATATCAGCTGATCCATTTCCCAGGCAGTACCTCTCTTTCAGGAGAGGGCTGGAGTCATTAGCCAGTGCCTGATGTGTCCTCAAAAAGGATAGTGCTGCAGGTACTTTAGTAATTTTTGTATGTTTTTGAAATTTCACATTAAACTCTATCTTGTTTTATATTATATTGTAGAAAGAATGTGCAGATACACATTTACTTTATTGAGGGTGGGGGGGAAAAAGGCTTAATTCAGGATTTCGTTTGAAATTAAGAAATTATTTTAGCTTTATGCTTTTGCAGCATGGTTTTATTTACTTATAAAATTTTAGAAAATTATTTGCAAGAAATAAAAAAAATTTCATTTCAATTAAAAATGAATAATCAGTTAATTTAATAATACTAATAGCCTTTTTAGTTTTTGAATTAAGACTTTTTTATGATGAATTAATGATATTTAACTTCCACAAAAAGATACAACAAGAGTAAGACTTTTTTTTTCTTTAATTATTTTTCTGTACATTTGTAATTGTTATTCAATTAGTCTGCTGTTTTTACTAAAAAAAAGTCCCTATGCCTTGACATTTACTCTCTATGGTATGCCTATGGCACCTGGGAATTAACCCAAACTACCTGCTATTAATCCGTCTCTTCCTTCCAGTTATGGGTTAAATAACAGGACAGATTGGGTTCTATAGCCTTGGTCGGCAACCAGTCTACCGCAGAAAGCAATGGCAACCTACTGCGGGATAATGTTCTGCCCAGTCAGTCATGTCTCTTTGGAGACATGATTGCCCAAAGCGTGTGTCGCGCATGGTACTTAACTGACTGACTGACCTGCTGAAGGAAAGGTATGGCTTGGGGAGACGGGACCCTGAGACTGGATTTAAATTAATTTTATTTTTATGTGGCAAAGTAAAATATCTGAAGATTTTATTCCAAGAAAGCATTTTTTTACTGTTATATTTTGTTTATATTTTTACATCCATTTTTTTTTATTTCTTTAATTAGCAGATGACATAATTTTCATTTATTTTTCAGAACTAAAAAAAGAAATACTTTTTTTTTTAATAAAAAATCCAGCAATAAAAAAAAATTTATTTTTATTCATCATTCGTACAGAGAATAATATAAAGGAAGGTTGTTGGCATTATTTATAAGAAAATAATTCTCTCAAGGTTGTTTGAACGAGTAGATAAATTAGATAATTAGCAGCAATAAGTTTAGCAACAGCAACAATAATAACAACGTTAATGTTAGATTTAAATAGAATTCACATTGAAAATTAATGTTTATTTAATTCTTTGTTAATTTTGCTTTCTATTTGTTTTTTTTGTATTTTTTTTAACTTATTTTTCATAAGAAATGCCAAGTGAATTTAAAACCACTTATTTTTTTATTCAGCTGAAATTGTAGGAAATATTCAGTAATTTTATAAAGTTTTATTATCCTTTGAGTTTTTTTTTTTTTAAGTAAGGTTATTTTATCTTTTATTGTTTTAAGATGGAATGGCTTCAGTTTTTAAATTTTTTCAAAGCATTAAAAAAAAAGCTTGATTTAAAATTAAATAATTTTCCTAACCCTTTTATTTTTCAATAAGGGTGTTGATTATTTATTTATTTATTTATTTATTTATTTATTTTTTTTTACAGTTTATTAGAACCTCTCAATTAGGAGGCAATGTGACATGGCAAAAATAACCTAAAATAAAATTATGTACACATTTTTACTTTGTGGAAGAAAACAGGACCCCCTCTGCCCCCAATTTTTAGTTTTTTAACTTTAGTTTGTATACTCGGCATTGCAAGAAGGGAACTGGATGGCTTTAAAATACACCACAAAAACTATTATACCTACCCTACTTACCGCTGTGTTCATAGGCAAAAGCATCAACAATAAATGACAAAAAAAATTGAATATTTATATAAAACAAAACCTAGTGAAAGCAGCTTAAAAAATCAGAAAAATCTTTGAAAATATGCCTTCTATATGCTTAGAAAAAAAACATTTGAGAACTAAGTGAGAATTCCAGTTGGCTTCATTACATTCAATTACATGCAAATAATTCTTGGGAAAGATATGAATCCATCTCTTCTCACTATGGGTTGAAAAGCAGATCAGATCCTATAGCCTTGATTGGCAACCAATCTACTGCAGAAAGAAACAGCAACCTACTTTGACAAAAATCTTAGTTATGAATTGAAAGAGACATGATCACGTATGGTTCTTTGTGACTGTTATGTCTGATATATCTTGCAGTTTCAATGCTCAGTTTATAGTTCCCCATTATGTGTGTTGTAATAGAGCCTCAACAATTAGTGGCTTAGCACTTAAATACAATTCAGCTAATTTGCATAGGATACCACACCCTCTCTGAATTGAAGTGGTCATATCTCCTTGTTTTCATTTTGCAACGTCTAACTACTCCTGATTTATGTAGTTCTTGCTCCCCCTTCTTCTTTTATTGCCGACCCTAGTTCTTCTTCGTTCTCTTCTTCATCAGTTTTTTCTTCTCCACTTATGTTCATTTCTTGTTCATCCTCATCACTGTAGCTTTTTCTCTCTTCTTACTCCTGCGTTTCAGTTCTCTGCTCTGCCTCCTTGCTGTAGTTACCTTCCTCCTCCTGACTTGAGTCTTCCATCTCCTCATCGTCTAACAGAATCATTTTTCTAAATTGATCTGCATGAGCCAAAATATACTGCCTCTTCTTGATCAAAGCCATATTATTGCTTCTGCAAAAAGAAGTTCTCTTCTGCAGGATTTTCACTTTTGTCTTTCTTGTACCATACTCTCTCTCTCTTGTGGTGAAAGACATGGTAATTTGAGCTCTAATCTGTCTACCTATGAGGGCTGATGGCGTTCCACTTCCTCTTCATGTGTGGTGTCAATCTATAACTGAGGAGCATATTACCTAGTAATGTCTCAGTGTTTTCGGTGATGGGCGGGAATGCCTTCAATGTTATTTTTACTATTTGTACCACTCGGTCTGCAATTTCATTGGATGGTACAGGGAAGTTTTATACATCACACTATCTATCCACCTCAACCATGTATGCAAATTTTCATCCAAAAATTCAGGAGCATTATCTGACGCTAATATTCTTTGCAAATAAATTTCTCAAAACCTTTTTGACTGTGGACGCCCACCAGTCATTAACCTTGATTACTTCTGGCCAACCAGAGTACGCATCCACCATCATTAGACTTGGTCCATATGTACTCTAAGCCATAGTTGTGGCTCTTTAGGCCATGAATGAAACACTTTTTGCCTGATTCTTCTAATTTCATTGCATTTTGAACATTTATTAAAAAATTCTTCAATTATCCTTTGCACAACCCGGCCACCATGCTT
The DNA here is from genome assembly GCA_037127315.1 of Ascarosepion bandense. Lineage (NCBI taxonomy): Eukaryota > Metazoa > Mollusca > Cephalopoda > Sepiida > Sepiidae > Ascarosepion > Ascarosepion bandense. The sequence goes on along the minus strand of JBBBDQ010000917.1, from coordinate 1,782,406 downwards.
GTAATTTTAATCTTGTGTGTGTTGTTGTGACCCCGCAATGTACGTCATTATGTACTCCTCTCAATACGCCTGTTTTTAACATCTGTGAAGCTACTATCACCTCACCATTGCATATAATTTCATTTTTAATTTACTTATTTCGTATCTCCTTAAATAGCCATTCCACTACTGAACAATTGTTCCACTTATTATTCCTTTTTGGGTTTTTTTCGATTACTTTGATCAATATTGGATTTTGCTCAATCTCGTTTTTTAACCTGTTGACCGGAAGTACATTCATCTCTAACCAATGAATTATTTTCTCTTTCTCAGTTCTATGTTTGTCAGTTCATGGCTCGCTGTTTCGATGTTTGGTAATGGAAACAAGTTCGAGCTTATCTGGTGATTTACTCCAATTTTATAGTCACCACATGTCCACAAATCTCCATCGGCCTTTTTTATTGCTATGACAAGTGAGGCCCAGTTACTTCCACTATGTGTACCTTTTTTTGAGAATGCCTTACTTGATCATGCGATTTAAATTGGCTGCCACTAAAGGCAGGATATGTACTGGTACTTTTCTGGCTTGAATGTATTTTGGGTGGAAATATACTTTCAATCGAATACTCGCTTTGTATCTTTTTAGAAGTCCTAGCTCACTCTCTTGTGCTTCCAAGGAGTTTATTAGTTTGGCTGTATCTATTTTTACTATGTTAATGCCTAATATTCTATAGTCTTTCTTGCACACTACTACCACGATTTGAATAGTCTTGAACCGAGTATCTGTTTCAAATGTGCCATGGAAGGTACCCAACATCTTTATTGTTGTTCCATCAAATTGTTTTAACTTTAAACTACTTTCTTTTAACTTGGGTTGGCTTAGTTTGATCCAAAAATTTTTTGGAATTAGGGTTATCTTCCTACACGTGTCAACTTGCATGCTAAATGTATGGCCATTTATTTTCACGTTCTCTCTACCATTCTTCTGCATGTTTACTGCAAAAACTGGCTTCTTGCTGTTCTTCAGGCCGGATTTTTATTACTTGCATTTTTTCTACATGTTTTTCACTTCTGCAAATGATCCTAAAATGATTAGGGTTTTTTTTTGCATTTAAAACCCTGTTTCTCCAGCACCGGACACTTGAATTTATTCTTTCAATGCGCTGTTCCGCCATAACTGCACTTCACTTGGGTTTTGGTTACGTTCAACCTGTATGACTGTAACTCTTCTCTTGGCTGATTAAAATCTTTGATTTGCTCCAGATGCTGTAAATAGTCCAGGCTACATTTTTTTTCTTGCCAAAGTTTTAACTTATTGGTTAACTCTATGGTTGAATTTTTATTTTTTCATATACATATTTTGGTGTGTACAGAACATGGAACAATTAGCAGAATGCATGAAGACACTAGGTGTAGCGGTTCAACAATTAATACATCAACAGCAAAGTCAACAAGAGGTTTTGCAAAAAATATTGTTAAAGCAAGGCGAATCAAAGAAAGGTTCCAGAATTTTCTCTGTTGAGAGTATAGAAAACTCACTTTCAGAATTTTTGTACAAATTTCAGGAAGGAATAACTTTTCCTGTGTACTTTAAAGGTACGAGACAATTTTTTCAAAAAGGTGCAAATCATGGACCAATGAAAAAAAAATTATGCTTTTGTTACAAAAAATCGGTGCTCAGGAAAATACGAAGTATATGAACTTCATTTTGCCAAAGAAACCAGAAGAGATTTCGTTTGACAAAACGGTTGAAATATTATCAAAAATGTTTGGCGAACAGCACAGTTTGTGTCAAGGTTTAACGGCGCCTAAGGACAAGGAAGTTCATTTAAGGATCTTAGCAATGTTGGAGCATGATACAGACATAACTTTGCAGAAAGTATTGGCAGAATGCCAAAAATTGGTTAATATTAAACAGGATAATTTATGTATTGAAGAAAAGAGTATTGCCCAAATACATAAAGTAAAACAACGTGTCTACAAAGAAGAAAGACCATACTGCAAATCATGTGGCAACACTAACCATGCTACAAGTAGGTGCTATTTTAGAAATGAAATATGTCTTGAATGTGCGCAAAAGGGGCACGATGCAGTAATGTGTAAAAAGAAAAATTATCGAAAGCCTAAAAGGATAAATACTGTTTGATCTAAAAGTTACGAAGGATTTCAGTACAAGAAAGTACGTAGACATTAAGTTAAATGATCGAAATATCACTTGTTTGCTAGATACCAGGAGTGACATTTCCACAATTGACTAAAATACCAGGAGAAAAATAGGCTGACCAGTGTTACAGAACACTGAAAATTGCAAGAGGCATTTCAGGTAACAAGTTGAAATTCAAGGGTGAATTTTTTGCGAGGGTAGCATTTGACGGCAAAATCCACAAAACCAAAGTCTGTGATTTCAGGAAAAAATGGAAATTTATTTGGCATTGATTTGATTGTATTATTTAATTTATGGGAGAAACCCATGAATACGTTTTGTAGGAAAATAAATGCGTCGAATATAGGAAAGTCTAAACAAACAGAAAAATTTGAAAGATTTGAAGAATGAATTTACTGAGGTTTTTTTGGATGAACTTGGTTGTTGTACTCAGACAGAAGTGAAATTTGAACTAAAGGATAATATAAAACCAATATTCACACCGAAAAGAAAAGTTCCCTTTGCATCGTTAGAGACGATAGATAAAGAGTTACAGAGATTAGAAGATAACGGAGTAATTAAGAAGGTAGATTACTCTGAGTGGGCGTCACCTACAGTTTATGTAAAAAAGAGAAATAATAAAATAAGAGTTTGTGCGGATTTCTCGACCGGACTGAACGAATGTTTAAAGGATCACACGTATCCACTCCCCACACCGGAGGAAATATTTTCAAGGTTGAATTGGGGCAAAATCTCTTCAAAAATTGATTTGTCAGAAGCTTATCTACAAGTCAAGGTCGAGGAGGAATGTTTGAAATATTTAACCATCAACACTCATAGAGGATTGTATAGGTTGAAATGTTTACCATTCGGTTTGAAGGTAGCACCGAGTGTATTTCAGCAAATTATGGATACGATGTTGTTGGGCCTAGATTATGCAATGGCGTACTTGAACAATATATTGATGAAGTGAGAATGTGGAAGAACATAAAATTCATGTCCGTGAAGTTTTCAAAAGAATCAATAATTACAGATTCAAGGTAGGACTTGAAAAGTGCGAATTCTGTATGGATAAGATCAAATATTTGGGTCAAATAATTGATTGTAAGGGAAGAAAACCTAACCCAAACAGAAGGGAAGCGATAAAAATATGCCTACTCCAGATAACGTGACTAAGTTACAGCCATTTCTGGGCCTTGCAAATTACTACAATTTATATATTCCTAATGTGCATGATTTAAGAGCACCATTAAACAAATCATTAGAAAAAAAATAAAAAATGGTGTTGGACAAAGGAATGCGACGAAGCATTTAAAAATATTAAAAAGTGCTTATTGTCGGATATAGCTTTAGTGCACTTTGATCCAAATAAAGAATTAATTGTAGTGTTGGATGCGAGTGAATATGGCATAGTGGCTGTTCTTTGACATAAGTTCGAGGATGGCATAACAAAACCTATCGCTCATGCCTCAAGAGCATTGCTTCCAGTGGAAAGAAATTATAGTCAGATAGAGAAGGAAGCGCTAGCTATAATTTATGCTGTGAAGAAATTTCAGATTCATTTATGAAAGATCATTTGTGCTACAAACTGACCATAAACCCTTATTGTCTCTTTTTGGGTTGAAAAAAAGAGTACCTACTCATTCCACAAACAGGTTGCAAAGATGGAGTGTAATTTTATTAAATTACAATTTTAAAATGCAATTTATTCCGTCTAAGGAAATCGACCATGTGGATTGTCTTTTGAGACTCATCCTGAAAAACCCTGAGTTATTGGAGGAAACAGTGATAGCAGCGTTAAAATAAGAGAAAGAACTTGTGGATGTATTGGTGAACACCGTTAGTAAATTACTGGTAACGCTAGAGGTAATATATAACACATTCCAGATAAATCCACCCATTAACAATGGAGTACCTATGGAGGTAACATCTACACAAAGAATTACTCTTTCTCCTAAAAGTAAAGACATAAGGACTGACAGGAGAAGTAGTAAAAGGAAAAGGACTAAATGGCTATGTCCAGATCCTAAGAGAAAAAAATATTAAGAGCAAAATTCTAGGAAGAATTTAGCTCAGGAGAAGGTGTTATATTGGAACATCCTGCCATCCCTGAGAATAGAATGCTCTACTTTATAAAAGATAGTAACGAGCAGTACGATGGTGGAAAAAGGTCTTAGGCGAAGGCATTTACTATTCGATAGTTGATTCTGCTCCAACCCGTGGCTTGCCTATATGCGTATAATTGTTAATTATTATACCTTAGTACAATAAATCTGTATTTCTTATTCCTGGTGTAGAGTTCCATTCTTCAACTGATCATTTTATACTGTATTCCTTTTCAGGATGTATCATATATATGGCAAATCGCCTGAAGACACCACATGGTAGAAACCTAGGTCGTGTAATAACTTGTTTACAAATGAAGAATATTCAAAAGTTCTACTATATAATCGTATTGAACACTTTTTAATACAAATGTGCACTGGTCTAATTTTATTATGACCAAAAACTAAGTAATTAAACATATATAGCACCATTTGCATACAAGCCTGTTTTGCTGTATCACAGCTCATCAGTGTGACTAGGTTGCTTCCAGCCAGAATTGAAATTCAACTAATTTGGTGTGTGTCTGTATGTGAGTATGTACACACACTTTTTCTCTCTTTTAAAATGTCATGTCCGTTCACAGATTTCTTTTTTTATTATTTGTAACTTGCCATGACATCTTGGGAAAGGCAGTGAAGTGGTTTACTTGTTGCATTCTCCATGAATTGGAAATCAGTTTTGCTTTCGACCCAGGGCTCAAGAGTCAAGTCTGTCCCACTATTTGAAATTGTCTTATGCACTCCCAACATTGTATGCACTTCATATTAAGGATTTTTGAAGAAGTTGACTCTATTGTCTTCTCTGGATTATTTTCTTTGGACACCTCTAGATATGTCCCTACTCTTTGTCTTTCAATAGTTGTAAACTGTCATTATTTTAAAAAATAACAACTTTCTGGTTTAAACCAGCGTCAACATTTTTTCTTAAAAGAAATGAACATAACCTTTAGTAAGTGTTGCTAATAATTAAAAGAAAACTAGTCAAATGTTTATAACTCTTCTGGGACAGAGGTAGTTATGCATTGTGGGTTTCCACAGAGGTTGGTCTTTTCACACACCACAAATTGTGTTCAAAGTTAGAGACGCTCAAACAATGGACAAATCAGTTCCACCAGAAGGAGCCAACTATTAGGTTAAAAAAACAATTGTGTTTGTATAGTGAGCCTATGTCACTGAAGTATCAACCAATCAAATGCAGATATCAGTTAATGGCTGATTGCATCCACTTTGACTGGAATGAGTAGGGTTGGGGTAAGGTTTGTCCATTGATAACTACACTGTCCTAACAGGTAATATTAAAGTATTTCAAAATTATTTTTATTTTTATTGATCTTTTTTTCCATAGTATATTTCATGTGCATATCAAAACTATTTATGTCTCCTGTTTCAGAATGTGTAGGCTGGCCCAGAATGACAATTTTATTGGTCAGAACTGTGGTGATTCAAATAAGTGGGGGTGGTTTGAACCCAATTAGTGAGAAATTCTGACAATGGATTGCTTTTGTCTAAGCTTTGATACAATATCCAAAATGTGTGAAAGCATACAGACAGCTGCAAGAATTAGAAGGGTCAGAATGCCTCACCACACCCAGATTCCTTAAGGTAAACCTGTGTATATGGTGATGAGATTCTGACCAATTGATTGATATGGATGTGCATTGTAATGCAGTAGATATTGGCTCAGAACAAGAAATTGGAGAGCCGAGTCTGAATTTGTTGCACAATATATCAAAATATGAATCTGATGATCATGGGGGCTTATTTTGGTACACTGTGTTTTGTGGTGCAATGGATATCAGCTCAGAATGAGAAATTGGGAAAATGAGTTTGAATTCCAGTTGAATTCCTTAAATTCACATATGCACAAATACCCTTAGGAAAGGTATTAATCTGTCTCTTTCCTTCAGCTATATATTAAATAACAGAACAGATTGAGTTCTATAGCCTTGGTTGGCAACTAGTCTACTGCAGAAAGTAATGGCAAATACTGCGAGAAAGCCTTCTGCACAGTCATATCTTTTTTAGAGACATGATCACCCAAGTGTGTATTACATATGGCACTTAACTGACTGAACTGGTTGAGATGAGTCTTCGCTATCTATCTCACCCCCTACACTTCTTTCTAGAAATAAAGGCTCCTACTACTATCTATAAAGTAACATTGGAGTCTGAAAAATTGAAGTTAGATGCTATGATATGTAACACTTAACAATTATGTAATAAATCTGCTTGTTCCTTCCTTAGTTACTTAGTTTGTCTGTCCGTTACGCTACTTACTCTCTACACAAGCTTTTCCTTCCCCTCTATCTTTTTAATCGCTACTCTCCTCAGCCTTTCTCTCACCTTTGCCAAACGAAAGGATAGTAAAGAGTGAGAGAGTAGGAAGAGAAAGTCTATAGCATTACCGTAGGAGTAGCAGCAGCTTAAGCTGTGTGTATATATGTGTGTGTGTGTGTGTACTGTACAAGATAGTAAAAATAGGTAGGTTCGTTGTTGTATCCCGCGACCTAATAACATAATTTCTGGCTTCTTTTACACCCTTGGCCATTACTCAGTTGGTCTTTTCTGTTTACAATGGACACAGGAACCTTTAAAGTAACTTTATTTTTTAAGTTTTTAATCCCTTTTAACATTTTTGAAATTTTGTCAGAAGGTTTTGTTCTGATTTGAGTGAGTGGCTAAAGAAACGTTACAACTGTTTTACAATGGAAACGTAATGATTGCATCACCTACTTTTTTCGGTGGCAAACACATTAATTTGGAAATTCTCACAAAAATCAAATAATTGTCAGATTTTAATGAAACTATCGGTACTCCTTCACAAATGAATGAAATTATTTTTGAAATTATTATTTTTTAAAAATCTTGATAAAAGTATTTTTTTACCTCTGTTACCCACCGTCCCCCCTCCATGTAGATCCATGAAATCTTAATAAATTTTATATTGATGGCTAATTTTTGTTTTATTTGTTTAATGCAGGACTCATTAGGGAATATAAATCATCTATTGTTTTTTATTTTAAGTTTGCAATCATAATCCGAAAATCTTCTCCGAAGAGTAAAATAAAAAATGCAATAAAACTCTGATATAATTTAATTTGATAAACTTTTAATTGCTGGAATAAATAACTATTAAGGACATTTTACTCTAAAGAAACAAATTTTTTTCGATTAATAATAAAACAATTTTTATTAAACTTTTCAATTTTAGATAGGCAATATAATCATCAACTCTTAACTAAAAAGTCTACTCGCAATCAATTCTTTGAATATTTTAAAAACTATATATTATTAAATTATTTAATAATAAAAGCAATTCTTTTTAAATTTTATTATTTTCTTAATTTATTTTATTTAAGACTTGACCATCATTTGTAGGATGACAAAGTAAAATTATTCCAGGAAATCATAATTATCCTTCCTTGGAAAATCCACAGATTCCGCGAGTTATTATATATATATAACATTATCATTTCTCTCCAACTGTACCTTCGGTTTCAGATGTTACAGTCATTGAAATGTTATTCTAAACTTATTTTTGAAGCAAAAAAAGCAAACCTCACTGCCAAGCTTGGAAAGGACCTCCGATCCATGGCAGACTGCTATCCACCTAGGTGTTCTTGACAAAATCCAATGGAGAATCTGTAATGTGATAGATCTCGACTTGGCAGCTCGGGTACAGTCACTTTCTCACCGGTGCAATGTGGCTTCCCTGTGTCTCTTCTACAAATACTTTCATGGCTTCTTCTTCAATGAACTTAGCTCACTGGTGCCCCCTATATATAAATTTACTTGAGCCACAAGATTAGCAACTAGGTCCCTTTTACTGTTAAACCAATAAATTGTAAATGCAAATTCTACTTGAGCAGCTTCTTTTCTTGTACTTCCCGCCTGTGAAATTCCCTTATGTCTACTTGCTTCCCCGACAGCTACAATCTCCAAGAATGTAAATGTAAAGTAAATAGTCATCTCCTATCTCACTAACCTGCATCCTTTCTCTCATGCTCCTTTCTCTGTCCGTTCCACTTTCATCAGTATTCTCATTCTTCTCTTACCCACTTCCTGACAGCCCCTATAATCTGTCACTCTTTCTCATCACTTTCTCCTATGTAAACCCCTGTGCAGTGCGCAACAGTGGCAGTAAAATGCCTTGCTTGAGGCGATATGAGTATAAAAAAATTCTATACATTTATATTCCACAGAATGTAAATAAATCTAAGAGACATGCATATGTAGCTGATCAGTATTTCATTGACTGATTGATTCGTTTTTTTACAGATAAATGATTATATAAATATAAAGTGGGAGATCAATTTTATATTACAATCAATATATAAATTGATCCCTCACTTTATGGCCACAGTCATCCTTCTCTTATCCACTTCCTGACACCCCCTATAACCTGTCACTCTTTCTCATAACTTTCCTCCGATGTAACCCCCTGCAAAACAGTGGCAGTAAAATGCCTTGCTTGGGGCAATATGATTATTAAAAAAAAAAAATGCAAAGCTGTTCATAAAATTACGAAAGTGCAAAGAAATGAAATGTCTGACTAAATGATTTAAAACTGATTTTAGCATTTAAAGATGGAGAGAGATGCTTAAAATAAATCCCAGAAGAGGATAAATATCAGTTGTTGATTGTGACGTTTTAAAAAACAAATTTCTGGAGGACTTGATCACAAACAATTAAAAACTTCTAGAAAATAAAATGATCAAAATTGATTAAGATGTTTATTCAATGACTTTGACTTAGCAGCCTTTTATGGATTATTCATAGCTTATCAACCCTTTAAAGACTATTTAAAGGCAAAACATTTTGATTTAAAAGAATAATTCTGTATTTTTCATATTGCATTAAGATTTTTTTGAAAACAACAATGATTTTTTTTTTCCTCGATACAAGCCCTACTGTATTTACATTATTCGGACTATTGTCCTCATTTTTGTTGCCATTTGTATGACATTTAATAATAGATCATTCTATTTGTCTATGTTTCTGAGATGAGGTAGTATTTACAGTATTTACATTATTCTGACTATTGTCCTCATCTTTGTTGCCATTTTTACAATAGTCTGAATACTGTAAATACTACCTGTTGTGGTGCAGTGAATATCGACTTGGAATGACAAATCAGGGAGCCAAGTTTGAATTCCCTTTGAATTCCTTGCATTCACTTACGCACAAATACCCTTGGGAAATGTATTATCCATCTCTTCCCTCCAGTTATGAGTCAAATAAGAGGACAGATTGGGTTCTATAGCCTTGGCTGGCAACCAGTCTACCATAGAAAGCAATGGTAACCTACTGCAGTATAATCTTCTGCCCAGTCAATCATGTCTCTTTTGAGACATGATCACCCAAAGTGTTTATCACATATGGCACTTAACTGACTGACTCAGTATAATAGCTGAAAACAATTAAAACTTCTACTGGGCATAAAGTGGGGGATCGGTTTTTTATTGTTATGAAGTAATAAACTGATCTCCCCACTAATTACTACTTAATGATATAATATAATCTATCTCTTCTCCCTTCAGCTATGGGCTAAATGGCAGGACAGATTGGGTTCTATAGCCTTGGTTAGCAACCAGTCTATTGCAGAAAGCAATGGCAACATACTGTGGGATAATCTTCTACTCAGTCATGTCTCTTTCGAGACATGATCGCCCAAGTGTGTATCACCTATGGCACTTAACTGACTGACAAGCCCTACTATTTAAACTATAGCTGACAGGAGGAGATGGATTTGTACATTTTTTTTTTTTTTTTTTTAAGGGTATTTGCGTGTAAGTGAATGTCATGTAACTGGTTGTTATTTGAACTCAGTTCTCTGTTTTGTCATTCTGAGTCATTTTCTTCTATGTGCCCTGTCCTTTCAGGACGTAGGCGATCATGGCTTTCCACATCTCCCTATCCCTGGTGGCTCTTAGCATGCCTTCGCCTGTTACACCATGCAACCCTTGTTCCATCATCCAATTGATTAGGTCCTTCAAATATGTTATCCACTGCTTTCCCCTGACTCTTTTTCACTCTATCAGGTTCTCCAAGCTCTCTTTCCTCATTGCATCTCCCAGGAACTTGAGCTGTCTCTTCCTGATGCTCAGTATTAATTTCCTTTTCGTTTCTGTCATTTCCAAAACCTCATCATTGCTCACATGCTCGATCCATGATATTCATAATATCCTTCTGTAGAACCACATTTCAGTTGCTTCAAGTTTTTCCTTCGTCTTTGATGATATTGTCCAACATTTACTGCCATATTGAAGAACCGACATCATATAGCAATCCATTCCTATCTTCTTTGTTTCTAGCGAAGTCACTATCCATTAAATGACCTACACATCCACAGAATTATTTAAAAAAAAAAAAAGTCCTTGTAATACATTTGTGACACGATAACTAGGTGTATATTAAGGTGGATTTGTAAAATATGTATTTTATTATTATAGATTAAAATAGGAAATAGGTTAAAAGCATGTGTTTCGTTTGACAAAAGCGAAAAAGAAGAGTAAAAAATAAATAACTAAACACTTTTTCTTTTATGAGGAAAATTGTGGAAGAGAAAAGGGTATCAGATTACTGTCAAATCCTACCAGTCTTCCTGTAAATATTTGACTAAGTGATTTGATGTGATAAAGTTGAGGAAATAGATTTTTTAGTGACCAGGTCAAAAACTGTATCTTGATCACACATTAAGAAAATAAAGAAAAGATAATAGAATTTTCACTTCCTCCAGGCAATAAAAAAAACGCCTGGTTACAAAGTGTCAGGGCTATAAAAACGGCCTTCACGGGATGCTCTATTAAGATAAAAAGATAAAAAAATCCAGGAGAATACAGATGTCTGCCAGGATGTTTACACATCAAAAGAGGGGAAATTTAAGTACCTTGAAATTTTGGACTTAGTCACCAATGCTTATCGCCCGGGAGTGGGGGTCTAAGCATTTCCGGATTAATTTAAATAAATACAAATGATTTTTCCGGAAATTGACTGAGTGGAGTTAGTCAGCCGGGCATGTGCTTGAAGTAGAAACTTCGTTCGTCTTGAGTTGGTCAGTTCGGATTTGATCTCCATTAATTAGAGTTAGAGCTGAACGTCACATCACCTGCCTCCAACCGAAAGGACTAACTCTAAATGCTCCGACTTTTTCAACAAACTCCCGGCAATATCACAGCGTGGGAACGGCCACCAGAGAAATTGTTTGGACCGTCCCTTGGGGTGTTACACATTAAGTTAGCTTCCAAATACAGAAAATAACTTTAAAAATAAATTGATACAAATTTATACTACTTATTTCAAGTTCCCTATCATCAAATACATATTATCAAGTCAAAAAAAGGTGCACCAAATAATATTTTTTCATTTGGCATATTATTCTCCTTTGATGGTATGGCCCTTTTAAATATAGTCAATAAGTACCATGCCTTTTGCATTCCCAAAAATTGAGGCCATCACCTTCCTTGCAAACAAAACAACCTTGGCTTTTTTTTTTTTTTTTTGGAGCAGGTGAAGAGAGGTGTTTCCACTGCATAGATTGTCTCTGGCTCAAAGTGGTTAATCCAGCACTTATCCTGGGTTAGGAAACATTTAAGAAAACCAGCTGGATTTACCTCAAACAATGTCAGATTTTCCCATGATCTGATTAAGCCTTGTGTACTTTTGATCAGGTGTCAGAAGATGTTGTCATGCCAAGTTCATTGTGCAGAATCTTCTCATTCTTTCATGGGATATGCTGATAACATTGACTATTTCATTTATATTCATTCACCTGTCATCCATCACGATATTGTTAACAAGAGCAATGTTTTCCTTGGTGGTAGCAGTTGCAGAACATCCAAACATTGTGTCTTCTTTAAGCCTCTCCCTTCTCCTCCTAAATTCATCTTCCCACTTTTTCACTATTGATAAAGTTGGAGTGTCATCCCCTAATGTATCAACCATGTCTGCATTAATGTCTTTAGGATCGGAACACTTTTTTTGCAGGAATTCTTGATAACATGACCATGCCAAATTTTGTCCATTTTCATGAGAAAAACAATTTGTTACTTTTCAAGACTTCGTTGAACAGTCAGGTGTCAGTTTACCTGAAAGGTAAAAAAGCAGTTATTAATAAGAAGAGTTGAAATTATTTATAAGTTATTTTTGCCTAATCTACACTTACATGTACCGGACTTCATATTAAAATATCTTGTGTCATACTTAGAAATACCATATATTAGCTTAAAATTATAAATGTTTAATTTCATTGGCTATAGAGAACCAGAATTACTTAAATTAGTGAGGAGGTGGAAGTTGAAAGAAAAGAAAAATCAATGAGGAGGTTGGAAGTAAAGGAAAAATTAGGGAAGAAGCCAGGGTTGGAAGAAAATCAAGAACCAGTGAAATGGTGGAAGATTGTAAGAAAATATTTAGTGTGTAATTCATTTAAAGGAAAAAAAAATCAGCGGAAGTGATAGAAGAAAGAAACTGTTGTAGGAAAAGTGCTTTGGGAAAAGAACAAGCTTAATGAAAGTTTTATATATATATATATATATATATATATATAAACTTATTTATAAATAAAACTTTGTCTCTGTGTGTGTGTTTGTGTGTGTCTGTTACCTATAGACTCTGAAACGGCTGAACTGATTTTCTTGAAAATTGACACAGTTGTACCATAAGCGGCTGCGAGTGTTCTTAGCTAGGTTTCGTGTCGAGGTTCCCCCGATAAATATCGATAATCGAAAAGATCTGGTTATAGGAGTGGTCCGATTTTAATCAAATTTGATACACTCATAGACAAAGACATAAGAAACGATATTCAGAAGTTTCAAGATTGCAGTTCTTATAATAGTGCAGTAAATCGATTATATATAAAAGGCAAGATGTTTATGTATATGTCTGTTTATCTGCCTGTGTGTCTGTATTTTTTCAGTCCTTTTATTTTAGTTTGCTTCAAGTTTGGCTGTAAGTAGGTATAATTGTACTTATTAGTCTCAGCCAGAATACTATTTACTCAGAGGACTTATTTAGCCTTCAAAATTCAGTTTGTGATGGAAAACTTGACATCGATATCGGAAATCAAAATTTGACTTACATCCATTCATTTTTTTTTTCAGTCTCCTGTTTCGCTTTGACTGGAAACTACTATTGCTTTTTAGTTTTTTGTGCAAACGTCCAAAGAGTCTGAGCTCCAGGACCATGGATTAGTTTTAAAGCTTTCATTACACCTGAGCAACGCCAGGCTATACTGCTAGTTGTTTATAAAAATGTTTTAACAAAAAATTCTGTTACAAAAGTTATTTTTTAGTTTCACTCCCTAGGAGATAAAATGTTAGACTTTTTGCTATTTAATCAATATACAACTTAATCACATTAAGCGGATGCGTGTTGTGGTGCTGTCGATGTCGGCTCAGAATAAGAAATCGGAGAGTTGACTTTAAATTCTAGTTGAATTCATTGCAATTACTTACTTACAAATATCCTTGGGAAAGGTATTGATCCGCCTCTTCTCTCTCCAGCTATGGGTTAAATATCAAGACATTGGATTGGCGAACAGTCTACTGAAAAAATTAATGGCAACTTACTGTGGAAAAAATTTTCTGCCTATTAAGTCATGTCTCTTGAGATATCATCACCCAAGCATGCATTACATATGTCACCTGATTGACTGACAAGTTAATATTTCAACAACTGATATTCTCTCAAACTTTTTACATGCTGTTTTGTTTTGCATGTCTTTTTTTTTTTTTTTTTTTTTTTTTGGGTACTTTATTCAGTCTTACTGAGATTGTTATCACAAATCTAAATAAGAATTTTATTTAAAATTATTATATTTTTTACAAGATTTTCAGTACAGTCTTACATGTGTTCATAGAATATGATTCTAGTTTTAGAAATATTTACTGTTCTGAAATACTTCTCATATAAGTTTTCTTTTCCTTTGACAAAAATATTTAGTGTGATTAATATTTTTCTATGAGATTAATAATCTTTTACTTGTTGAATCAAAATGAATGTATCAACAAGTACAAGACTTTTATTTAGAGACTGCCACAAAATGTGATGCCTAAGCTTTAAAATGCATTTTTAAAAATGAAAAAATCTTTCTTAAAGCTTTTATTTTAGTTTTAATTTCAAGCTAATAGATTAAATTTAATATTTTCACTCTTCTGTTTGGTTTTACTTCCCTTTTTCCCCGTGTCCGAGGGTTGGAATACTCAAAATATTTTGCTCTATTTCAAAAACTAATTTAATTGGCAAGAAATAGATTTTTTTTTTCTAAAATAATTAATTAGCAACATTTTTAGTTGTCTTTCATTGCATTATAGTTCTCTTTATTAAAAAAAATCTTCCAGAAATAAAATACACTTTTCTGAAACTTTGAGGGATCGGTCCTGGGCATGATGATAAACTACATCCGGCAGCAAGGCCTCTGATTGGGGAGGTTGTGAGGAGCATGGAACCACCCGTTAATTGCTGTTGTTTCCAGGTCCACCCTGACCTGGAGTGGTAGCACCTGTTAGGGTCCCAACTAAATGTTAACCCCACCAAAATTGGGGTCAAAACACTATGAAAGTATAAAAATAGACTTTTATAGAAATATATACATAAAAATAAACTTTTATCGAAATATATACATAAAAATAAACTTTTATCGAAATATATACATTCTTGAAAGAACAAATTATTCTCAGCAAAACATTTTTGAATACGAAACTCAAAGACATTTTCAGTTTTCTAAATTAAAAAAGAATAAAAACAAAATTTTCATTAAAATCTGACTAAATCAACTTTCTCACTATAATCAAACATTAAGAAAAAATAACTTAAGACCCCACCTTCTTGGCATGAAATAACCCACAGAGGTTGACATGCCATTAAACAAAACTCAAATTCAAATTATTTGAAGGATATTAACTGATTTTAAAGTATAATCCGATTTGAAATAAATATTATATACTTTAATTTTAAAATATTGCAGAAATGCATTTTTCATCCCAACAGTAGTTGTGTTTTTTTAACCAAACAGTAGTTCTTTTGACAGCCTGGGGACAGGTGCAATATTGTTCTAGGGAGACTTTATCTGTAAAACATAATTGAAGAAAATGACATGAGCACTCTTTTATATAATTTTTGATTATTCTAGTATTCTTAAAAATTTAGGAAAATATTCTCTGTAATCTAACGTTTTATTGAATTTTAGAAATCTTGGCCTTAAATTTACTATAGTTATTACTGTTATTTTCTGATAATGTGTATGGGCACCTATACTTAGAAAAGTTGACATATTTATACATATACAAAAAAAAAATCAAAATTCTTATGAAATGTTGATGGATAATTTGTATTAAGCTTTTCCATTTATGATTAGTAAATATAGTTTTCACTTAATATCTAAATGTCTGAAATTACAGATTTTAAAAGATTTAAAAACTTAAATCTTTCTAATTAAAATGAAAAAGAATTAAAACTACTTATGGAAAAAATTCATTATTCACTGAAATTTTTTTTAAGACATTAAAAATTAGAACTTATTTATAAAAGCAAATCAAAGCTTTTCTAATTAATGTTATAGTTTTATTGCATTTTTTAGTTTTTTTTTTTTTTTTTTTTCATGATTAAAAGAGCAGATTTTCAGTAAATGGTTTTTCTGTTTGGCAGAAACAAATCGGTGATTTAAATTCTTCAAGGATTCCTGCTTTTAACTAATATAAATGTGAATAGGCTGAAATTTTAATATCTTGAAATTCTATAAAATTAAGTAAGCGGGAGTCTGTTATAACTCACTACTAATGGTCATATGTATCTCATGACTCCAACGGTACTCTAAGGAACATGTTATCCGAACTGTGTCTGAACAATGTTTGAGTTCTTTATTTAAGGCATCTTGCCTAAACTGTTGTGCAAATTAATTGAAACAACTGCTTTAGTTTTCTTTCTTTCAACAAAGGGTCAGTTTTAAACCTACTGGAATGACATGTTGTGATCGATTTTTATTTTTTTCCTCAGATTAAGTCATTTGCAATGGTGTGCATTAATATGAATATATTTTCAGTGGGGGGGGTATGATGAAATATTTTTGGACTTGTAAAATATTGCTTAATCTGTGATTGCATCAGATTTTTATCACACCCAAACACTATTATCTCGATTGTCTGCTCAATAGTTGTTCTGTAGACATTGTCTGCAATGGATATTACTCCAAGGAAGCACATGAAAATTGTAATGTTGCACAAACACACTGGCAAGCCTTACATAAAGATCACGGATATTGTTGGTGTCAGTCATGTCATCAAGGCTAAGAAACTGAGTCCATCAGTCCAAAACGTAAAGGAAAATGTGGTCAAAAGAAAAATATGTGCTTAGGGTGTATTGGGATAAGAAATTAAGAATTAAAATCAACCTTCTTCACTTTTACAAAAATTCACAATGATGTGTAAAATCCTGGTTTTTCCCAAATAGATTTCGCAAGTAGGTGTTAAATTGATTTTTGACTAATGGGAGTGACTTGCAAGACTTGAGGACTTAGTGATACAGTGACAAATTCAAAAGGACTATATAAATTACCCCTGTCAGTGTCAGTCAGTCAGATGAGAGCCTTGAGATGAAACAACTAAAATGTAACTTCACCTTCAAATCACCCTGGAGATAAGGTCAGGTCACACCTTGTTCTCTTTCCTTCTTGTGTGCTGATTCATTCTACTTCTTCTCCATCCAAAGACATTCCTACTGAACACATACATACCTACATATGCATATACTCTTTCAAGAATTACTACTATGAACATTTTTTTACAACTCTTGATACCCTTAAGTTTTTCACTGAACACAAACTCTACTGTTAACTTCTTAATAATGTTTCTAATTGAACATTAATTTCTATGAATTCTTGTTATTCATTTCTTTAATAAATTTCTATTTTAACATGAAAAAATGTATTTTTTATTTTTACACTATTCCACACATTCCAACCTGCAACCAACCTTCTGATGATGATAATTCTGGATAAAACTTGTAAGCTGTAGGGAGTTCAGTTATGTATGACACAAGGCCAAATTAAAGAAACATTAACCCGCTCTGAATGGCTACAAGGGAAAGTGTGAAAGATCCTAGGAAGACATTGTTTGTTTCAATTAATTTGCACAAGGGTGTAGTTACCCTGGGTGCGTCTTATTTACTCTATAACAAAGTAACAGATAAAATATTTTTATCAAGATTTAAAAACAAAAATCCAAAATTAATTCCATTCATTTGTGAATAAGTCCTGAAAATTTGATTAAAATCTGGTAATTGTTCTTTTTGCAAGAATTTCCAAAAGATTGTTTTTAGTGCCAAAATTGACACTAAAATAATCCAGACTAATCTTTGACCCACCTGTTGATACAAGAATATGATTTTTAACCAAAATTTCAAACATGCTAGAAAGGATTAAAAAAATTTAATAAAATAATAAAAAATATTTTGGTCTTTCCTTAATAATATAAACATTTTGTCAATAAAACTTTGTTTTTTATCAAATTTGGGGCCTTTTTTCATTATGGTATGCTCTTTATTAGAAAATCTTTGAAGGTAATTACTTTTTTTTAAAAAAACTTGAGGCAACACTTTTAAAGTGCATAACATTTTTTTTTTAAAAACCAAGACAAATATCAAGAGAATTTGTTGATGAAATGAAACTAGTTAAATTGACCCCTAGTAAAACAATTTAAACTTGTTGAATAAAATAAACAGCATTACTTGAGTTTTCTGAAAGTACTGCCACATGAGCTGAAGGCCAGCCACAGTCTTCTAGTATTTTTGAAATTACTGAAAATGAATTGCAACTTCTTAATGAATTACTGTCAATGATAAGTGAATTTCCAATTAGGCATCAATGCTTAAAAATCAAAATGGTAATGAAGAGGAAAAAAAGAAAAATTTAAGGAGCTGTATCAAAGAAAATTATACTTATTTAAAATCTCGCATCAAGAATCTGCCAGTGTAGAAGTGCTCAAAAGAAAAAATGAAATTATTACACAATTAAAAAAAAAAAAGAAAGTTTGCAGCTTGTGAAAACAAATCCCAAAATGTACAAATTTTGACAATGCTAGAGTTTCAAATGGAATTTGGTACTACGTCATACCTGACAGTCAGTTAAGTGCCATAAGTGATACACGCTTGGGTGATCATATCTCGAAAGAGACATGACTGACTGGGCAGAAGATTATCCCGCGGTAGGTTGCCATTGCTTTCTGTGGTAGACTGGTGGCCAGCCAAGGCTATAGAACCCAATCTGTCCTGTTATTTAACCCATAACTGGAGGGAAGAGATGGATTAATACCTTTCCCAATGGTATTTGTGCGTAAGTGAATGCCAGGAATCCAACTGGAATTTGAACTCGGCTCCCCAATTTCTCGTTTTGAGCTGATATCCACTGCACCACAATGCATATCCCATACATGACAAGACAATCCAAAAAACTTGTAAATGAACAATGCATATTAACTCCGCTAAATAAATGAAAAAATAAATTCCCACAAAAGACAATTGATAAAGTTGGGCAGTTTTATAAGCGTCAAGAATTCACCAGTGTTGCTTTAAAAAAAAAAATGACTATAAGACAGTTTTAAAGAATGGTACAAGTGTTCAGGAACAAAATACTTTGTAGTCAGTAACCTGAAAGAGGCATGCTAATTCTTTAAATCAAAGAATCCAAACATAATTAACTTTTCAAAATTTGATGAGCTCAGACCAAAAGAAGATATCCTAGCAGGTGATGCTGGATCACACTGACTGTGTATTTGTGCAATGCATCAAAATATGAATCTGATGATCATGGGGGTTCATCTTGGTATGCTAACTCAAGATGAACAATATCATTTAACAGATTATCACTAATGCATAGCATCTGTTAGATGCAATGAAGCAACAGGTGACTGCTCAACATGTAGCAATTTAATGGAGGATTTTGTTTTTTATATATATATATATATGTATATAAATTAAATTAAATTTTTTCAAAGATGTTGAATGCACATTTCGACATGAAATCCTCGAAGGGGATAACACATCACCTCAGCAACAAATGCTATCCCAGAACTGGAGATAATTTGAAGTAAATTATGTCTATTTTCTCTTTTCAACTCATAGATAGAATTGTAAAAAAAATAAGAAAAAATGGTATCGCCTGGGTTCACAAAAAGGGGAAGAGGACAGTAAACTGAACAGACGGCGTGTTGAATTGATATTAGGTTAAACAAAATGGAAAGGAGGTGGGAGGTAAAAGAGATAAAGGAAGGGAGAGGAAAAGAGAAGAGAAAGAAAAAAATTTTTTTTTTCTTATTACAGAAGCTAGATACATTCAAATAAACCTAACTTCCTAAAAACGTTGAAGTATTAGAAAAAAGACCTTTTATTTAAAAAGGTATATTTAGGGGAAAAAATTAATATTATTTTTAAAGGGAATAAAAAGACACACAGACAAACATCTTGGCTTTTATATATATATATATATATATATATATATATATATAATCGATTTTCTGCACTATTGTAAGAACTGCACCCTTGAAACTTCTGAATATTGTTTCTTATATCATTGTCTATGAGTGTATCAAATTTGATTAAAATCGGACCACTCATTCTATAACCTGAATTTTTTCAATTATCGATTTTCGATATTTATCGGGGGATACCTCGACAAAACCTAGCTAAGAACACTTGCAGACACTTATAGTACAACTGTGTAAATTTTCAAGAAAATCTGTTCAGCTGTTTTGGAGTCTATAGGTAATGGACACACACACACGCACACACACACAGAGACAGTTCCATTTATAAATAAGTTTAGATTTTACAGAGAATAATTAATTTATTTTGCAGAATGCTGCACAAGGCTTCAACAAGAATAATTCTCAAATCATGTTAAATCCATTTGTCTGCTATTACAGAAACGACAGAGCTGAAGCACGTTTTGTAATTATATCACATTATCTCAAACATGACACAGTAGTTGTTTATTTCTTCAAAAGAAAGTGGATAGAAATGCTGAAAAAAAACCCTATAATTTTCAATTAAAAAATTGATCTATTTCTGTGACAGTGGTGCTTCACACTATAAAAATTTTATCAATTTGTGCAATCATAATACTGAATTTGGTATCGATGCAAAGTGACGCTTTATGCTATATCTCATGGGAAAAAATCATGTGTTGAGTTAGATGGCACTGTTAAGAGATTAGTAGCAAAAACAAGCCTCCAGTGTCCCTATAATAAACAGATAATGTCACCAAGGCAGTTGTTTGATTTTGCAAAAAAAAAAGAAAAAAACTTTTCAGGCATAAATATTTTGTATTCCTCAACAAATGAATGAACAAATGAAGCAGAAATCTTAGAAGATAGATAAAAAAAAAAATGCCTCAACATTTACAGGAACTCAAAAACTATATAATTTTATTGCCGTGTCTCAGAGAGTATAGTCAGTCAGTTAAGTGCCATACGTGAAACACGCTTGGGTGATCATATCTCGAAAGAGACATGACTGACTGGGCAGAAGATTATCCCGCGGTAGGTTGCCATTGCTTTCTGCGGTAGACTGGTTGCCAGCCAAGGCTATAGAACCCAATCTGTCCTGTTATTTAACCCATAACTGGAAGGAATAGACGGATTAATACCTTTCCCAAGGGTATTTGCGCGTAAGTGAATGCAATGAATTCAACTGGAATTCTAACTTGGCTCTCCGATTTCTTGTTCCGAGCCAATATCCACTAGACCACCCACGCACATCCCCACGAGAGTATAGTATTAGAAGTAAAAACAGTGTCAACTCAAGATGAAAGAAAAATAGTTAAAATTATGCAAAATGACAATATAGAATTTGATAATATTAAGGGATATATTACAGCAAACTAGGAACTGATGGTTAGGATGTTTGCTTGAAAAATATCCCAATAATGAAGAGGTAAAATTAACATATTTTTTTATTTTATTTTTTCTTATCTTTTTTTTATTCACAAGATCCAGATATCAATTTTGAAATATTCTTAGTTTAGTTGTTCCAATAACTGACACTAGAAGAACTATCGAAAACTGAATAGGACACACATAACCCACCCTTATCTCCTAAAAAATGAAGAACCTCCGGAATGCATTGCATGTCAAGAACCTTATACAGTAAAACATGTTCTACTTGACTGCAGTGACTTTACATATATCCGGCAATCCCTCTATAATGTTAACAACCTAAAAGATCTTTTCGAAAAAATAAACTCTAATACTATTTTAACCTTCCTCAAAAAGATCAAACTATACAACAAAATCAAAATCTCAGTAAAGATCCAAAAATAGATCTGACCCTCACCAGGGGGAAAAGTTTAAAAAGCAAGACATCTTCCAAAATTCTGTAAAAATAATATAATCTTACCTAAAATCATTTGTTGTGACCTTAAATGATCCCATAAGGATTGATAGGTTGTTAAACCTCCAAACAAACTGTCGAAAACTGAGATGGAAAAGGCTTCAAATAATTGGAGTAGTTAGACTAAACTATCGCCCGGTTCACACTCCACCCACATCTATTGAACAGGTGTAGAGGCTCATCCCTTGTTCCCTGTTTAGGATGTGGTTTCCGGCTTTCTCTTTTCTAATCTTTTCACTCTTACGTAGCCCCCTGCACATCAGTGGTGTTACCGCCTTGCTCGGGGTGATATGATTAAAAAAAAAAAAAATTTTAGGAAAGAAATTTTTAAATAAAAATACAGTCCAGGTTGGTTATCACGAATGAGTGAAAAAGTAAGTGGCTTGCATATCTAAATTATTTTCAACCTAAACATGTATTCCAACCAGCAGAAAAATAAGGTATGCTTAATATATTTTGTTAAGAAGCTTGATTTAAACATCATTTATCATTTCTTATATTCCTCCCTCATCCATAGGATGTGCGTTGTGGTGCAGTGGATATTGGTTCCGAACGAGAAATTGGGGAGCCGAGTTCAAATTCCATTTGAATTTGTTGCATTCACTTACATGCAAATAACCTTGGGAAAAGAATTAATTCATCTCTTCCCTCCAATTTTGGGTTAAATAACAGGACAGATTGGGTTCTATTTCCTTGGCTAGCAACCAGTCTACCATGGAAAGCAATGGCAACTTACTGTGGGATAATTTTCTGCCCAGTCAGTCATGTCTCTTTCAAGACATGATCGCCCAAGCATTTATCCCGTATGGCACTTAACTGACTAATCATTACTGCAAGTCAAAACTTATTTGTAAATATTAAAAAAAAAGACTAAAACAGTGACTGTTTTGTACATTTAGTATATCATGTCAATAAAAATTTGTTAACCACTGACAATCTTTGCATATTTTTATGTTATTTTGAGTAATCTTAACATTATTCAGGTGTACTTTGTGGTACAGCGGATATCAGCTCAGAATGAGGAATCAGACATCTTAGTTGAAGTTGTTGCATTTATTTATGCACAAATAGCCTTGGAAAAGGTATTAATCCACCTTTATCTCTTCATCTATGAGTTATATAACAGGCCAGATTGGGTTTTATAGCAACCAGTCTACCTCACCTAGATGATAAAGAAGTTTATGTTGGGTCAACACACCTACCTATAAAAAAAGGCAAGTTACAGAAATATCAACAACTCCCTCATCGATGGCCTATGCACTGCTGGGAGCAATGGGGATTAACTAAAATTAATTCAAGACACTTTTTGAAAATAAGTATTTTCAATGTTCTTTTTTATATAAAATAACAATGAAAATAAAAATTACAAAAAGCTATTTGTTGTATCTTAAAAATGTAAGCAAGTTCAAAAATTCCTCGCACTTCCCGACTGTGGAATTCTCTTCCAAATGATTGCTTCCCTGACGGCTACAATCTCGAGGAGTTTAAATGTAAGGTCAATAGACACCTCCTAACACACTAACCTGCTCCCATTCTATCAAACACTCTTCCCATCTGCCCAACCCTCATCCTCGCTATCCTTACTCATCTGTCACCTTCCTCCTGACATTCCCTATGTCTAACCATTCCTTCTCTTTACCTTCCCCTATGTAGCCCCATGTGCAATAGTGGCAGTGGAATGCCTTGCTTGGGGTGAGATGATAAAAAAAAAAAATAAGGTTGTTTATTTTCCATGAACGTTGCCAATAACTCATAAATAATGGACTAATGCTTTTTCATCAAAAGGAAGCATAGAAAAGTTATATCAGAGACATTGTTTAGTTTCAGTGAGAAAAAGAAAGAAAAAGGAGATAGCAGGGGCAATATTTCTCTTGTCTGTTTCAGTGAAATTGGAAAAATTGTAAATTTTGAAACTTTTCATTTGTACTCTGCTCCTGAAATAACAAATGGCATTGAAACTTAGGATTGTTATTTCGATATCTTGTTGAAGTTGTTAACCTTCTTGAGTGTTTAATGATACAATAGGGGAATTTCCACAAGTAGTCATAAAACGTACAATGAGCTTATTCAATCATTAACTTGAAAATTACAATTTATCATAAAATTCCAATAGGAAAGCTGTGAAATTTTCTTAGATACTGATAAATTTATCTATTTTTGTGGGGATTAAAATTTTAACATTTTTATTCTTTTTAAAAATATCTCAATGATTGCCGCTTGATAAACAAGGTGAACATGCTTTCCAAGCAAAATAGAAATGTTTCTGTTTTTTTTTTACCTGTCATATTCTTTCAAGCAGACATATAGAACAGTTAATTGTATTATGTAAGGTAAGTTCCAGGTCAGTGAATTTCATAAAGAGTTGAATATTCAAGCTATCCTTATAGCAATGGATAACTGACCCATTTACTTAAGTCATCCAAAAATTTGATTTCTCTCCCAGAATTTTTTTTTGTTTACTAATTTTTTACCCAATGCAAAGCTCAAGAGCCACCCAAGGTAGAGATTACTGAATGGTATAGTATGAGCATGTCTACGGCTATATTGTGTTGAATACACCGGTTCCCATCTGATCACCGAAGTTAAGCAACATCGAGCCTGGTCAGTACTTAAATGGGTGACCATTTGGGAATACCAGGTGCTGTAAACATAAGGACCAAGAATGGTCCACCGGTCCTCCAGATTTGGGTGTTTGGTGCAGGGTTAACAACCCTGTCCCATTATAAACAGTTTGTTACAGAAACAGTAACAAAATGTTGCTGTCCTATGCACCATCTGGGTGTGATGGATAAATGATGATGATAGTATGAGCATAAGATAAGGTAAGAAATTATGAGGTTACGTCAGATAATGTTTAACCCTACACTTGAAGAGGTTAAGATTGGAGTAATTTTGGAAAAAATCCTCTCAGGAGTTCCAAAAACTAAGGAAGGAGTTTAAGTAGAACTTCTTTCTCGCTAATGGAATACAAAGAGAATAAGAATGATTTGTCACAGTATACATGGCAAGGCAGATCTTGGCTGTGTGCAGAATTGTTACAATGACCCCCAAATAAGGAAGTACATATGATTATAGTAAAATAATTTCAAGATAAATGCCAAGGATTTGGCAAAAGAAAAAATTTGCTTAAATAAAACTTGATACCTTCAATTCTAATTGTTATTAACTCCAATGTAAATTTCCTCTTGAAGAAACAGTCAATTTGAGTTTCATCCTTTATATTCGGATACTAATGAAGGTTAAATTTTTTTTTTTTACAGCCATATCTCCTTAGGACCTAGGCAATTACGGCTTTCCACAATACTTTGTCCTTCATAGCTCTTAATAAATTTAATCTTTTAGTTATTTCTCCTAAACCTTGTTCTACCAACCATTTCCTTGAGCTCACTTAGTATGTTAGACATTGTTTTCCTCTTTCTGTCTTGCCTTCAATCTTCTGTGAATATTAGTTTTTTTCCAAGCCCTCTTTCCTCATTATCTGACCTAGACATTTCAGCTATCTCTTCCTGATGTTAGGTATAAGATTCCTTTTCTGTTTCCACTTTTTCTAAAACCTTGGTGTTGCTCACATATTCAGTTCATATTATCTCCAACATCCTTCTGTAGAACCACATTTTTGTATTTTGAAGACGCTTCTGAATTATTCTGTATCAAATTAACAAGGGTCTGACCATCACAGACATAGATTTGGTTCAAATTTGGTACATTTATAGAGATTCATGATATGAATTGAATGGTACCTATTTTACATCTCCATGCCAGAGGGTCCCAAGATATGACCCTTTGACCTTTGCCAAAAAGGTAAATTTTTGAAAATAGTAAGTATAAATATCAATATCTTTGTTTTTCACCTCAGTCAGTCAGTCAGTCAGTTAAGTGCCATACGTAATACATGCTTGGGCGATCATGTCTTGCCATTGCTTTCTGTAGTAGACTGATTGCCAGCCAAGGCTATAGAACCCAATCTGTCCTATTATTTAACATATAACTGGAGGGAAATGACAGATTAATACCTTTCACAAGGGTATTTGTGCATAAGTGAATGCAAGAAATTCAACTGGAATTCTAACTGGGCGCCATCGATTTGTTGTTCTAAGTCGATATCCATTGCACCATAACGCACGTCCTACAAAGCTAAATTATATACTATTTTAAAGTCCTTGCATAAATCTAAAAGGTGGTCTATTATTTCTTTAAGGTTCAAATAAGATAATTAAACCTTGACCTTAACATTTAATCATTAATTTCTCAAAAAGTGCATTTTTTTTTTTTTAATTTAACAAACTTGTTTACCTTATGACAAGATGTGGACTTTTGATTGTGGCCTGAGTTACAAGTGTTTAACTGAATTGGACCAAATTCAAAATGTCAGATTTTGCTGTTTGCAACTACATGTTAACATTTTCATCTCTCAATATGGTAAAGTTGTATATCTTTAGAAAGCTCTTTGAATGCTGATTAATATACACATAGAAATGATTATCATAAAATCAACAGAATTTGTGTTATTCATGGTTAAATGCTGATCAATTTGGAAAATAAGCAACCTTATTTTTAGCTTTGTTTACATTTTTATTATACAACAAATAGTTTATATGAAAAAGTGAAATAATGAAAGTAATTATTTTAGAAAGTGTCATAAATTAATGCTAATATAACATAAAATTATATGAAAATATACGAAAACAAAAATAATAGTTAACATATTTTTGTTGACATTTGACATGGTACATTAAAATAAACAGCATTATCCGAGTTTTCTGAATGTACTGTTTTGCAGGGGGTTACATAGGAGGAAAGTTATCAGAAACAGTGACAGGTTATAGGAGGCATCAGGAAGTGGGTAAGAGAAAGATGAGAATACTGATGAGAATGGAATGGATGGAGAAAGGAGCATGAGAGAGAGGATGCAGGTTAGTGAGATAGATAACAATTGACTTTGCATTTAAATTCTTGGAGATTGTAGCTGTCGAGGAAGCAAGTAAACGGAAATGAATTCCACAAGCGGGAAGTGCGAGAAAAGAAGCTGCTGGAGTAGAATTTGTGTTTACATTTTATCAGTTTCACAGTAAAAGTGTGGGACCTAGTTGCTATATATTCATATATAGGGGACACAAGGGAACTAAGTTCATCGGAGCAGAAGCCATGCAAGTATTTGTAGAAGAGACACAGGAAAGCCACATTGCGCTGGCGAGAAAGTGACTGTATCTGAGCTGCCAAGTCGGGATCGATCGCATTACAGATTCTCTGTTGGATTTTGTCTAGGACACCTAGGTGGATAGCAGGAGCACCCGACCAGATATGGCAGCAGTATTCAATGCATGGGCGAATGGTAGATTTATATATGAATAATTTAAATTATTACACAATTAAAAGAAGTTTGCAGCTTGTGAAAAGAGGTCCCAAAAGGTACAAATTTTGACAATACTTCCAAAAAAAGCTGAAGTATTCAAAGATTTCAAATGGATTTTGTCAAAACAGCATAGATAGCAAGACAAGCCAACAAACTTGTAAATGAACAAGAAATATTTACTCTACCAAATACATGAAAATGTGGATTCTTACAAGAGAAAATTGAAGTTGTACTGTTTTATAAGTGTGACGAAGTCATTAGTCATGCTCAGAAAAAATGACTATAAGACAGTTTTAAAGAATGGTAGAAGAGTTCAGGAACAAATGTATCTTGTACTCTGTAAACTGATAGATATTTAAATAAGAAAATCCAAACAAAATTAGTTTTTCAAAATTTGATGAGCTCAGACCAAAAGAATATATTCTAGCGGATGATGCTGGAACATGTTATCTGCATTTGCACAATATATCAAAATATGAATCTGTTTTGTGGTTCAATATATACCTGTGTATATGTTGATGAGATTCTGACCAATTTATTGATATGGATGTGCATTGTAATGCAGTAGATATTGGCTCAGAATGAGAAATTGGAGAGCCGAGTTTGAATTTGTTGCACAATATATCAAAATATGAAACTGATGATCATGGGGGCTTATTTTGGTACACTGTGTGTTTTGTGGTGCAATGGATATCAGCTCGGAATGAGAAATTGGGAAAATGAGTTTGAATTCCAGTTGAATTCCTTAAATTCACATATGCACAAATACCCTTAGGAAAGGTATTAATCTGTCTCTTTCCTTCAGCTATATATTAAATAACAGAACAGGTTGAGTTCTATAGCCTTGGTTGGCAACTAGTCTACTGCAGAAAGTAATGGCAAATACTGCGAGAAAGCCTTCTGTACAGTCATCTTTTTTAGAGACATGATCACCCAAGTGTGTATTAGATATGGCACTTAACTGACTGAATTTAAGATGAACAATATCATTTAACAGATTACCACCAATGCATAACTGTTGTTAGATGCAATAAAGCAACATTTAACTGCTACTTGGGTGACTGCTCAACTTGTAGCAATTTGATGAAGGATTTTGTTTTATATAAAAAAAAAAATTCTAAATGAATGTTTAATAGATGATTTTTATCTACAAACAATGTCTGTCAAGTGATAGAATCACACTGCAAACTGTATCAGAATGCATAGAAGAATTTATTGAAACTTTTTGTGCAGGCCTTCAAACCATGAAAAAGCATGATTCCATTGCCAAAGAACAATCAAAATTTTTTATTGAAAAGTTCTTTGATATCGTTATTGCAGATTTTGTTGAGAATTATTCATTTACTTTGCAAAATGTTGCACAAAAAAATGTTGCTTCCAATGGAATCATTCCCAATTCACATTATATCCATTTATCTCTGTTGTGGAGTAGTTTTTGCACTGAAAGTTATAATCAGGCTATGTCGGTCGCTAATTGACTTACTGCACCCAAAATGTTAGGAACTTCGTAATCTTCCACTGTAAGCTGAATCCTTAGTATTCAGCTAACTGCCGACTAATATCAACTGTCTTAGTCCAACTATGTCCAAACTGGAACTAATTAGTAGTTCTACTGAACTCAAATAGAAGTCTAAAGAACTACTATGAACTTCCCAAGACCTCTTATTAATATAGGAGGGAGAGTCCATTATCTGAGGAATAAGTGTGTTTCCCTATAACAGCCTCTTACTGAAATGACAAAGAGCTGGAGCATGTTAATGTTGCTATTATATCAGACTGTTCCAAGTGTGACACAGTAGATGTCTATTTGTTCGAAAGAAAACTTACAGAAGTACTGAAAAATATCTTAATTTAAAAAAAAAAACAATCTTTTTTTGTGATGGTTTCACTTCACATTATAAAACCTTGTACAAATGTAATCCAGTGAAATGTTGTGAACATAGCAGCAAAGATGAGGACAACATTCCATATATTATAAATAAATACAATACATAATGCATGTCAGAAATATATACAAATATAGGGTGACCCCAAAAAACGGGAACTTTTTAAGAATCCAATAAAACCAAAAGTGATGGAAGAAAAATAATTTATTCAAAGTAATTGAAACCTTAAAACATGCCATTTAAGAAACAATGATGGAATTTTCATTTTTTAAAAAATGACGTCCTGTAGATGGCGTTCTCCTGTACGGATGCATTCTTAAAATCTACTATTGTGACAGTGACTGAGATCCCCTGTTCATTTTTAAAAAAATAAGGTCCGATGATCCCATGTAATGAAACAGCACACCATACTGTCACCTTACTAGCGTGTAAAGGGCACTTATAAACTTTATTAGAATTTGTATCTGCCCAGTAATAGTCGTTCTGCTTATTCACGTGAGATGAAAATGGGCTTCATCTGACATCCATAATTTGCTTAAAAATTCATCTTGATCCATGATTACTGAAATAGCAGAGTGTTTACTTCGTGAGGCCACTGTTTCGCAGTGCTGCCACTTGCTCATGTCTGTCAATACAAACTTAAAAAATTCCTGTTTTTTGGGTCACCCTGTATATTCAAAGTCTTTGATGAAATAATCTTTTTTACAGATAAGTTTAAATAATATACTCAAGAAAGTTTTTTAAAAATTCTAAAAATCCAAATCCCTTTTCCCAGAGTTATTTATATTTTATGAGAGGTAACCCCTTTTTCAGAGTTATTTTATATTTTATGAGAGGTTTTCACTTAAAATGCCAACCATTACAAAAGAGGGAAAGTAAACATGTAAGTGTGTCAAGGTAAGCCTTCAGAAAAAAAAAATATATACTGTAGGAGTAAATAAATATTGAAATATGGCAGAACCAACCATATGTTTGTTTAATATTAAATATTGATTAGTAACAATGAACCCTACCAAAAGGCACAGCACCTTTATTAACTCTTGTTTACCTAGCCCTGTAGACGTCAGTTACATTGTTTCATAGAAAAAGATCTCTGCCAAACATAATGTTTATATTTATTTTATTCTAATTCACCATGTCCCTCCATTTTAGTTTATTAGTTATTATCTATGTTACGCATTGCAAATCTAAACTTATTTATAAATGGAACTTTGACTCTGTGTATGTGTATCCATTACCTATAGACTCCGAAACGGCTGAGCCGATTTTCTTGAAAATTTACACAGTTCTACTATAAGCGTCTGCAAGTCTTCTTAGCTAGGTTTTGTGTCAAGGTACCCCCAATAAATATCGATAATCGAAAAAATCAGTTTATAGAAGGAGTGGTCTGATTTTGATCAAATTTGATACACTCATAGGAAAAGGCATAAGAAATGATTTTCAGAAGTTTCAAGGTTGCAGTTCTTACAATAGTGCAGAAAATCGATTATATATGTATAAGTCGATGCCAGGAAATCAAAATTTGACTTACATCCATTCATTTTTCTTTCAGTCTACAGTTTTGCTTTAACTGGAAACATTTTAGTCTTTTGTGCCAACGTCCAAAAAGTCTGAACTCCAGAACCATGGATTAGTTTTAAAGCTTTCATTACACCCAAGCAACGCCGGGCTATACTGCTAGTAATTAATAAATAAGAGATTATTGTATTTTGATAGTGTGGAAAGACATATCAGAGGCTCTCTGTAAATTCACATCAACATGTATATGAAATATATCAGAGTATTTTGCTTACTGGAAATAGTAAATTTAATCATTTAGCTTTCAATTAAAACCAAAATAAGTTTCAAGAAGACTATTTTATTTTTAAAAATTCAATTTAAAAGTTAGTTAATGAAAACTAGTTGAGGTATCTATTTAACAGATAAAAGACAATACACATTATTGTAATGAGATTTAGGAACAGGTATATATGAAGTAAATACTGTCTTTACATAAATGTCATATTTCAAATGTATTCAAATTAATCAGGACTGGATAATAACCAATAAAAATGACTTTCACTTCCACTAAAACACCAATATAAAGAGAACTTGTAAAATATGAGGTTGAAAGAAAAAAAGGAGGCTAATGCATTTCAAAAGTTCAACTGAAAGAAAACACTTAAGACATTATGTCAATTAACAGGTTGTAAGATATTTTGTGTGTGTGCATTTAGTGTTAATGCATACACATTTTTTATTTCCATGCCCTTTTCAAGAGCGATAAAAACTTTCAGAAATTCACAACTAATTATTTAATTACATCTGTACAAAACAATAAACTGCATCTTTCATGGGGTGAACTCACAAAGTGTTTTATACATAGGCTTAAACAGATAAATATTTATAAGTATTTCTAAACTTAAAAGAAATTTAAAAAACCAATAACATTTTTGTTCTTTTATAGTGATGCAAAATAAAATCTTTGCATTTACCTTGATAAAGTCCCTCAGAGGATGAAATGCATCAGCCAAGATAAGTTTTCTTTTCATCTTCATTCATAGTCCTTTTACTCTATCTTAAAGATATATATATCCAAATGAATAAGGAACAAAGAAAATAATTGCAACGTTCAAAATATTAATTTCAAACAGTGCTCAATATAAAAATAGAGCAATGAATATTTATTATTAATTATACTTTAGAACATGTACAAACTACTACAAAATTGTACATTTTGTTTCGACATTGAAAGAACTATGTCTCAATGATTGTAATGTTTTATTGAAAAAATTTTTTAAAATGGGAAAGACGGAAATTACTGGAAAGTAATTGACACTCACCTAAAGTGAGCGGAATATAAAATGCTCCTCTTACCAATAACAATTCCACCGAACTTCTCTACGGCATATGACTTCATTGAACTTTGTCCTTTTGAATTTATATTTTAATTGGGGTCATCAGGAGAGAATGTGCACCGTTTCGGGGCCTTCCTCTCAATGGTTTCACTTGCACACTGGCCCCCCTCACTGATGTGAGGCCCAATTATAACAAAATACAAAATGTTTATTACTATCATTATTAACTATCTGATGAGACATTGTTCTTTTAATGTCGAAACAAAAAGTACAATTTTGTAGTAGGTTGTAGTTTGTACATGTTCTGAAGTATAATTAATAATATATTTCATGTATGGAAAGTCCTGAAGATTAACGAAATGGTTTTAACAACCGACATATTTAATTTATTTGTTTGAACATTAATTTAATCGATACTCATATTTGAGTAGATATGCTGTTTGATTAAAAACAGAATATTTATATATTTATTTGTACCAGCTTGATTATCGACAATAAACTTTCTTACAAAAATGTGTGTCATTCGAACATGCAACCCATGTCAACAGAGGGGAAGCCACCAAATGATCTGGTGCGTCTTAGACCACTTAACCATGAATGATTCCACAGTCTAATCAAAATCAAATCAAGCCTTATATAACGCAATAAGGGTCACAGGTTCAAATCCTGCTGAATGACACACATTTTCGTAACAAAAATTTATCATAAATAATCAGGCCGGTAGAAATAAAAATATAAATAAACTGTTTGATTAAAAACAGAATATCTACTTAAATACAAGCATTAATTAAAAATAATGTTCAAACAAATAAATTAAATACATGTATATGTGAACAAGTCCTTTTTCCTACCACACCAAACTATAATTAATTTAAGTAGGATCATTTTACTGTTAAGATAGATACAAAGGTATCTCTCTTATATATATATATATATATATATATATATATATATATATATAATTATTTGTTTGAACATTATTTTTAATCAATACTCATATTTGAGTAGGTATCCTGTTTTTAATCAAACAGTATATTTGTTTATTTCTACCAGCCTGATTATTTACGATATGTTTGTTACGAAAATGTGTATCATTTGGTAGGATTCAAACCTTCAACAACATATGAAAAACCAACAATTGGTCTGGTGCAATGTCAATTAAACTGTGAAATCTTTCGTGGTCAAGTGGTGTAAAATCATAAGTGAGCAGGCCAGTAGAAATAAAAATATAAATATACCATTTGATTAAAAACAAAATATCTACTTAAATACAAGTATCAATTAAAAATAATTTTCAAACAAATAAGTTAAATATATATATATTAGTCATCCACATACAAGCCTGTTTCACTGTATCACAGTTCATCAGTGTGGCGAGACACATCCACCTGCTTCTTGCCGGGATCAAAACTTGATACATGGAATCAGAAGGGAAATTTTAACGTGTTGTATATTAGCAGTGTATACACACGCCAGTCACCGAAAGAACTCAATTCATTTGAAGAGTAACGCATATATCGCAGAAGTGGAAACTGGTTTTAAAATTTTCTTTTCTAGAGAGCTCAATCATAATGAGTGCAGTGTATATATATATAGTTTTTGTTTTTACATCAAGTGACGTTGGAAGTGACAGATTTTAAAAAAAAAATTAGGTTTACGTTTACAAACATATCTTTAATAATGCTTATAAATTTGTTTTAGATAAACAGTTTTTTTAATTGTATCTAAAAAAGTTTAAAAATATTTTTAAATGTATCTAAAAACGTTTAATTATTGAAGTATTTGTAAAGATTTAAAAATTTTTTTAACAAAATCTGTCGCTTTCAACATCACTTGATGTAAAAACAAAAACTCTCTCCACAAACGTGTCACGTGATGTAAACAAACTCTTCATTGACGCTCTCGCGAAATCTCGTGAAATACGTTACTAATTAAAATTTTAAAATCATTTGTTTCTGATGAAGGACTGAGGACGGTCTGAAATATAAAATATAATAGTAGAAATAAACAAATACTGTCAAAAAAACACATTTTCAAACTCAAAACGTTTTAATATTCTTTCCTATACATATTAAGACAGTATACGTGGATCATCACTATGCTATATATATATATATATATATATATAAACAAATTCTTTTTCCTACCACACCAAAATATAATTAATTTAAATAGGATCAATTTTTTGTTAAGATATACAAAGGTATCTCGCTTAAAAGAAAAAAATTTTAGGCACCTTTTGGCCAACACTTGTTCAGAATAGAAATCGTTAACAAAATTAAAATGGAGAAGTTGCTAAGAAAAATTTAACAACAACTAAAGTTAAGAAAAAAAAAATTGTATATTACTTATGTTGGGTGGTAGTCTCTTCAAAAAGCTTCAATTTAAATTTCAACTCCCTTTGTCTACACAGGACAGGACGTTGTAAATTAATGGTAAGAGACTCTAAGATGTCCAAATGAAGTTTTGTCCTTGCTCTGTGCGTAACGGAGAAGAAATTGGGAGAATAATGTGTCCTGCATTCTACAGAAAGTAAGAGGTGTTCACCAGTCGCTGACTCATGAGTCTGCAACCGCCTGGATGTAATTGGCTCATGTCTGTGCACTCTACTCAGTGCATTCTGAGCAATCCTCACCTCCATCCATTGGATGGTCTTGCCCACATAGTTGGTCTCACAATGACACTTATATTACTACACAATTAAGCTTTGCTGATTGATAGGCAAGACATCCTTACGTGTGTTTGTGGGGGGAGAAAGCAGTTTTTGTACTGAAAATATTCCTAACAGTAACAGCACTGAAGCACCATTCCATTAAGTGGAATGACCCGGAGTGGTAGCACCTGTTAGGGACCCAACTATGGGCAAATAGAAATATATACATAAAAATAAACTTTTATAAGAAAATATACATTTTTGAAGGAAAATATTACCAATGATACCTTTTTGAAAGAAAAAATAGTTATTAATATAACATATTTTTGAAGGGGGTGGGAGAATTATTGCCATAATAGATTTAATTATTACCAGAAATACATTTTTGAATAAAAAACTAGAAGACATTGTCAGTTTTCTAAAATAAAAAAAAGATTTTTCATCAAAATCCGATTAAAAATGCAATGTCAATACCATCTCTTAACCACTTGAATCTAGTTTTTTTTTTCTACACCACCCTGTATATCTTTTACTTTCTCTCTACTTTTGCAACTGTCATCACACCTGTATT